>RQTK01000952.1:98210-138084 GCA_003991915.1 Elysia chlorotica
GTTTTTTTTTTTTTTTTTTTTTTTGGGGGGGGGGGGGGGATATAGGAATGAATATAGGTTTAAAAGAAAATTGTATTGAAAAAGACTTATTTTTATGATTTATATTTGTTTTTATATTCTTAAAGGTAGCCTCAACAATAACGCACAGACAATGTAAGTAGCAAAAACGGTCCTAAATAACATAAATTTTCTCTAAGTTAGAACTTAAATTGTAAAAGGTTTTCCATTCGTTAGCGGTTCTGTTGGAAAGAGAGCAAAGTTTAAGCGTATTAGTTCTGTTTCTGCAACAGAAACATAAAATACACACTGTATAAACTATATAAAAAAGTACCAGTAGTTCACTGACACTTAACTGGGAGACGTGGTATTCCTGGGGTAGAACATCGGCTTCCGACTCAAAAGGTTCGAGTTCGAGTCCTGGGGATTGCGCTCCCTACTGGTTTGATCGGTGTCAGTTTAATGTGACCGGCTGAGATAGGAGTCATGGCATCCCCGCCCTGTCTTGTGTCTGTGGCAGCACATAAAATTGTCAGACGCCAGTCTTGAGGCCTGTCGACAATATAGCCTATAATGCTGATAATGTTAAATCAACTTCACAACAACTGACACTTAACTAAGCAAATCAAAACAAAAAAAAAACAAGAAAAAACACAGGAAAGGTAGACTCAACTGGCGCCAAGAAAACATTAATTAAAAAAAACATTCTTTTAATATTAGAAACAACCGGAAATTACGGACCATAATTATTCATGACAACAACATGATGAACTACTAAGCAGACCACAACATAGCCACAAATTCACAACACGGCCTCCGTAAAAACAAACTTCCCTCGGAAACGCAACTTCTAACATGTGACGAGTTAGCTTAAAAGCTTGACAAGATCCCTCAAGCATAAAAGTGTTCGATAATATTCAACATCCCAACGTTCTCTAAATTGCGGGATAAACGACAAATTACATACCAGACCAGTCACGTGACTTTCGAACGCACAGAAATTAAGAAGTCTTGGTCGATGGAAATGAGTCAGACCTGACCCTTGTTTAATGATTTCCCATTGTTTTTGATGGTGCATATTTGTGTTTTTTTTTTAATGTATTTTATGGTCTGTATCGTTGTTCTTTAATTTTCATATATTATTTGGAAAATTAAAAAAAACCCAGTGGGAAATTATAAAACAAGTTAAACCATACACCCCAGCAAAAAATGTGTAACTTATGGTTAGAATAAAAAATTCCTAACGCTTAGGAAGATACGACCGTTGAACCAAAGAAAAGAGATATTTTCACACTGCGTGCGCATGAAACGTGTCCTGTTGTCAAACGCAACCAAAACACACGTCTCCTGATGAGAGCGGAACGTAGCTCGAAAATCTAGAGTCGCGACAGGTATTGATATTATAATCAGGCATAATTTTATCTGTATACATCTATCTAACATCTTTATAATTCTCTATATTACTCTTGCTCTCAAAACGTCCATTCATTTACGCAATGCTTTTCACTACACCAAAATAAATCCTAACCCTGCTTATACTGTTTTAGTTTAAAGGTTTATGCACAAGTCTATGTACGTTAGATTTAAATCCATTGGTTGAGTGAAGAAAGAGCGTAAATTGGAGAGCCTTAAGCTATTTTAACTCTTGTTTAAATACCTTAATGTTTTGTTAATTTCGATAACATTCTCTAAGTTCTTCGTTCGCGCAAGGGAGCAAACCGAACACAAATAAAAGAATATCCTCGAAGGCATGTATCAGAAAAAATAATAGGCAGATCATTATTTTACAATAACTATCATCTAGTTTACTAATTGATCCTTCTAGTTGACCACTTTTTTCCAATTTGCATAATACTCTAACCTGATTAAAACCTTTAAAACCCATTTTCATACTATTATCGACCACTTTAACAGTGATACAAGTTATTCATGTGAGAAGAAACAGTATTCATATTATTATATGTTACTTTTTTTCTTAAAGAAAAAGGTTGTTTGTCCTTGATTGTGTGATTCAGTGACACGAATATCTGGTATAAATGCGAGCGGTATTCATTTAGTTGTTCAATGGGCGGTACGAAATGGTTCCAAGTGACAGCCTTCATTGTAAACTTTGACACAATGATGGGTTTAGAGGACGAAAAACGCTAATCAGGAGCAATTTTGGTGGGGGTAGCTGCTGTCTGAGACAGCGCTGGAGTCAGAGACCACTCAAACCCCTTTTAGGCGTGGAGAGTGAGGAGTTCTTTTAGGCGTTGACGAGCCAGTGTCGCTAACGCGGGTTGTGAGCGCCGGGCACAACACTCCTCCCCTCTTGTCACTTGATGTCGATCAAATCCGCCCCTCTTGCCAGTTCACAAACTTTAAGATGACAAACCAGGTGGGAGGGGCACTATCTAACCGTAACCTACGGAAAAGTAGCCTAGGAGATGATTGGATTAGGCGCAATATTTCTTGTCTCGATCTAGATCTAGTGGCACGGGAAGAGACATAACTGTCGCACTTCGGGAACTTTTCGCCCAACCTTGCATCTCGAAATAAAACAATTGTAGTTTAACCACTTAAGACTTGAGTATCCAATTGTGATCTCAGCTTTCATTTGATTGGGTAGAGTTTAGTCGCAGTGGCCGTTCTTGCCACCTGAATATCACAAACTGTAAAGGCGAACTGTGAAATTTTAATCAAGAAAAAATATTTTATGTAGATCTAGGGCTAAGGTAGCTCTTGAATAAACAATGGTGGACGATTTTTCAAAAGTATAATATAATTCTTCGTCCAAAGAGTTCAAAGATGTATTAGAACGCGTTTTCCGGTAATTTTTTTTTGCTTGTGCCGTAATCATCGTTACCTTGGTTTAATTCCTTTACCGCTGCATTTTGTGAATCATCCACATTGAATTTGGTGACAAGGTGAGTTGCTATTTGACTGATTTTGAGTGTCTGTTTTGAATTACTTATAATGTAAAAAGTAAAACGTTTTGTAAATACTTTTAACCTTTCTACTTGTGGTCATTTAATGTAAGCTTTCTATTTGTAGTCATTATAACGCGTTTTAGAAAAAAATCAGTAGGCTCTTAGGACCCGTTCGCTATAATAGCCTTGTTTCTAACGTTGAGCGTTTAGAAAACGACCAACCAAACAGTCAACCAACTTTTCAAAGTGAAACTACTGGCAGCAAGATTTGAACAGTCCCTAATCCGATGACGAAAACACTTCAAAAACATGACTGTTACCTTCATCGAATATGATTGTATCTCACATTAACAACCTATCCCTCAACGGTGAATGTTTTATTCAAATCTTCCATCTTAAAAAGATGAACAGTTTATTCTAAAATTAATCGCAGGTGTAGCATGCGTGCCAAAGTTTAAGTCTGACAAACGAGTTAATGCATACATTTTTACACCCAGATAAAAAAAAATCCAACAAAAGTAATTATTTACTGGCTTTCTTGGTGTTAACAAGATTTAAAATGAAATGAACTCAAACAGTTACATTTATCACTTTTATTGGTTCTAAAATTCAAATTTTATTAGCCTTAAGAAACAAAGTTATCTTTGTAGCAGAATTATGCACAGTATTTCATTTTCTAATATTTGACATCTGCCAGGCTTCTTTAACCTCAGATTACAGAGTTTTGATAACAGGGAGATCGAAACCATGCCATATCGGAAGAAAATGTTGCGTGACCGTGAAGAAAAGTTTATTGTTGAACGCTTCATTAATTTTTCTTGATTGATGTAAGGAAAAAAAAGTAAATATACGTACTCATCTTCTGCTTTGTTTCCAAAACTCGAATGTCAACGAGTGTTACTCTTAGTGTTATACACTTCCTTTTTTTGGTGCTTAAATAGGTATTTTATGATAACTGATCCTGACACACTATAAATACCGCCACACAAATAAGCCATAACTAAAAACTTAAAAACAAGTGAATCATAATTATTTGGATTCTGGTATAATTATTACTCTAAGATTCACAATTAGTGTGGAATTTAAATTACGTACATTTTGGTTGTCTTTTGTTTTACTACATTTTCTTTATGAGTCGGTAGGATGATTTTTAGTTTAAAAGGTGAATTTTTAGACATGAACATAAGGAGGAATTATAGTAGAGGACCTTTGAGTAAGACATAAAGAAAGTAAAAGAGCTACAAAGACATAATTGCTAAACGATGTGATTATTCTCACCTAGGCGGTTCGAATAACAAAGTTTAGTTATTCTCACCCACTATTTTCATCCCGAAGTATCTGTATCTCTCTCCCTTTCCATCTCAAGCGCTTTATCTCTTACTCTCTTAGATCTATCTTGCTCTATTTCGATCTCTCTCCCTTTCCCTCTCAAGCGCTTTCCCTCTTACTCTCTTAGATCTATCTTGCTCTATTTCGTTCTCTGTGTGAGGGAGGTGAGAATAAGAATCACACTGTCTTTTGGTTATTTCTAACCCCCCCCCCCTGAATGTGACGATAAGGGGGGTGAGAATAAATTTTGGACAGCCTTTTCGTTCACCTGGGGTGAGACTAATCATAGTTAGTAACTGCAGCTATTACAAAAATAGAAACAAAAAGGCTAAGGGCAAACAATTCAACTATCACAAAGATAAATAAACAAAAAAATATAAACAGATGTAAATGAATGTGACTATTGGATAATTGGCAACTGCAAGTAAGACACTGTGGAGGTTCTTCCCCTCCCAATAGGAAGGCGTCGTTATGATGAGAATGTTCCAGTCGAACTGCACCTGAGTAGGTTCCAGTTCGAGCCCGATCTTGATCTCGAGCTGATCAGCCATTTCATTTTCTTTAATTACAATATGGCTGGGGATCCAGCAGAGTAATTTTCTTATCATTTTGCAAGTTTTCTCAATATGTAAAGTATTTTCGGAATTTTTGAAATTTGCATCTCCGACCACCTACACCAGGGAAAGCGAGTCAGAGAGAATTCAAAGTTTGCCTTTTTTTGAGGTGGAGACAGTGTCGAGTGGGATGCACAGAGCAACTGCCTCCGCAGTGTATATTGAAGCCTTGTGCAAACCCCGCAACATTTATCTACTTAGGATGAGTGGCAGGCAGCTTCCACGCAGGTCTCATTTTTAGATCTGTCAGTGAAAAGTAGATGATTGTCTGAATGATTTTCTAAGATTTGTTCAAAAATTTCTGTGTATAATTCTGGAGGGCTTTGTCCTTCTGGAGAGCTGCCACGTCAAGAATTCTTCCTGGTCTTTCCGACGTTTAGGGAAGGATTGTCGAAAGTTTGTCCTCTTCCATAGAGGTAGCATCTAAGTCGATTTCAAGAAGGATTTCGAAAGGGGGAATCGCGTTCGATGAAGATTGAAATTTTCCTACGTACTTGGCTGGAAAGCAGGGTGAAAAGCAGGTTGTCAGGATGAGATTTTAGATAAACGGCATATTGTAAGGATAGTTTGTTTCTTTTTTCTGACAAGGATGGTTCCTCTGCAGCTAGGTAAAGGCTTTACGAGGCTGAGACGTCCTTGGTGGTATATAGTGTGTAGCACTTTTATATAAGATTGCCTGGCACATCCATACACTAGGCTGCCGTAATCGAGAGCGATAGGGGTAGAGGAGGGACTCTCTGTCTGCTTCCCACTCTGTTCCGGATAAGATTTTAATAATCTAATTAAGTGCTTTTTGACACTTACTTCAGAAATTTCAGGGTTTTTTTTAGGAGAGTTTTTTTTGTCAAATACAATGCCTACAAATTTGGCTTCTTCTTCAACAGGAACTCTTTGGCTGCGGCCGATGTAAAGATCAGGATCCCGGTGAAATTGTCTTTTATTAAATAAATGAACAGCTATCGTTTTCTGAGGGGAGAATTTGAAGCCGTTTGTGTCCATTTCTAAAGAATGTTGAGCTACAGTTGAAGTTGCCGCTCTATGCTTGGCATTGAAGAGGCTCTGTAGTAGACGACCGAGTCGTCTACGTTTAATGGGCAGTTTACATTGTTTTTCAGAGTCTAGGTTATTGAATTAATTTGTATGGCAAAAAGAATTGGTAAGAGAACGCTGCCCTGGGGCACTCCTTGCTCTTGCTTGTAAGAGACAGGGAGGATCCAACCTTTACTTTGAACTGTCGATTAGCTATGCCATTTTTAATGAATATGGGTAGGTTGCCCTCAGATCCCATTATTTTTAAGGTTTTCAAGTATGCTATACTTCCAGGTTGTGTCATAAGCTTTCTAGATCAAAGAAGACAGCGACAATAATTATGTTGGTTATTGACAAAAGCCTCTCTAGTAAATGTTTCAAGGCGGATCAAATGATCCGTAGTACATCTTTTTGCTGTAAATTCACACTTGAAATTGGATAAGAGATTTTATTAACTTCGAAATGCTAAGATAGTCGTTTGGCTACCATTCTATCGAAAAGTTTACAGAGACAGCTTGTTAAAGCTATAGGTCTATAATTTTGTGGGTTTCCGGAGTCTTTTCCAGGTTTTGGAATGGGGATCACTGTGGCTTGGCGTCAGAACTCCGGAAAAGTACCAGACGCCCAGTAGTAGTCGCAGTAGTCGTCGTAAGAGTAGTAGTAGTCGTAGTAGTAGCAGTAGTAGTAATAGCTGTAGTAGTAGTAGTAGTAGTAGTAGTAGTAGTAGTAGTAGTAGTAGTAGTAGTAGTAGTAGTAGTAGTAGTAGTAGTAGTAGTAGTAGTAGTAGTAGTAGTAGTAGTAGTAGTAGTAGTAGTAGTAGTAGTAGTAGTAGTAGTAGTAAGTAGTAGTAGTAGTTATAGCAATAGAGGTAGTAGTCGATGTCGTAGAAGCAGCAGTAGTCATTTTAATATAATTACAAAGAGGCGTGAAATCTTATTGTAGTACCACTTACGAATTTTTTTTTATAAACGCTAACTTTGTATCCCGATGCTTCAACTAAAAGATGGCGTCTTTAACGATAGTTTTCTCGTTTAATGGCAAACACACACTGTCTTTTGTTTCTCCTTGAAGGTTTTGTTTTTATAAGTTATTGCTTTTTTATCTTGTACAGTTATCATAGAAGATTCTATATTGTAAAGAGAGCTTCATCACGTCTTCGAGAGCCTTAAGCAGTTTTATGATTTGAATCTATGTATATAATGATATATTCTGTGTTACTAAATATTAGAGTATACCGGGCGTTTAACAATAATTATCTTAGCACAATGTCGTATCTCTTGATATAAACGGAATTCCCAGTTGAGTTGGATTTAACGTCCAACATCAGCACTATAATAGGTTATATTGTGGACGGGGAATTCCCAGAAATGAAATCCGTCTTCTTCAGTATTTGCCCCCATACTCGTGATAGTGATGGACATGCAACTGCTCTCTTAAATGAAACAAGACCAAGCAAAATATGAAAATGAAAAACGTTTGAACAACAAAGGACTATAGAAAATTTTTACAGATGTGGAATTCGCAGTTTAAATTTAAATTTTAATTTAACTTATGCCAGATCATTGTAATGTTATAAATGTAGAAAAATAAATTGCCATAACGAAGTCTCTTGGATCATTTTTGTATTTTATACTCGAAAGATTATTATTCTATTTAGATGAGCTACACCTACATTTCAAATTTTAAAGAGTTTTTAAGCATTCAATTCAGAGGAAAATGGGAATGGTTTAACTAAAGTAGTAGTGTCTCAATTTGTCAAATTGAAAATTAAATATAAATATTCGAATTCAATAAGCTTTGCTGTTTCTTGACTAATCAACTTGTAAATTGGCAATCGACCAGGATAAATCACAATGCTACACTAGACGTCCCAATTAAGACATTTAAACATGTTTTTTATAAGTTACATTATTCTTTCTTGCGATTTCCGCTAATTTTTGTTGATAAGAAAGTCATAAACTGTTTTGCTTTTATCAAACAAACCAACAATAAACAACTGTTTTGTGTATCTTTGTAAGCCACTTGTCTGACAAATTTTTCTAAGATTAACAGTTTTTTTAACAAATATAAATGCAAACAATAATGTTTTGAAATAAGCTAACATAGGCTGATCATAGACTTGGTGATTTAAAACAATGGATCGAAATGAGTATCCCCAGAAATGATTCCAGATTTAAATCACGGTTGGGTAGTAAGACCTGGCACATTTCCACTCACTTTTCCTATCTTACCTATGTATCTTTATTCAACTCGGCTGCTGCTAAAATAAAAAAAGGTATACAGATGACGTAAATAACCTAGTGCAACCACTGAATCAATAAGAATGCATGTGTTTTGCCGTTGGAATTAGCAAACCACCATCAAATAGACTGCTAATTGCACTTTTTTCCTCGGGGGTCATACACAAATGTTATCTCCATTACAGCTAATTGTTTAAGCTAATCTTTAACACACCCTGCACTCCCCTCATCCCCATCCTAAACCAAAGGTATTAAGAAGACAATACGAATGTATTTTAATGCAAAGAATGCTGAAAAAATAAATGAGTTCCTACTTTAGGTATGGCAACCAATTAGGTGTCAATAACGATGAATTTTAGGAGATGTCAATCCCAAATATGTTAATGAAAAAGTAGTAGTGCTAGAGTTTAATTTTACCATGCAATGTTTTTTTTTTAAAGATAAAAAAATTGTGCATGATATTAGGTACACCGCTTGTGCGGTGCAGATCTTATTTTAAAATTTAGTACAGCATTGCTTCACAAATGTATTTTTACCTGAAAATGATTGGTCTTCTATTAATTTGTTTGCTATTTTATTAGTTTCTAGTCATACAACGCCATCCACTAGGTAATACCATAGAAGGATCCTAAGACTAACGTTTAATCATTTAAATTGTTATGCTGCTAGGCAACGAAGAAACCAGTAACTTCTTTTCTATTTGATCACATTAGAGTGACACCAAACCAACTGTAAGAGACATCGTGTTCCCATCGGGGTTCAAACCCCAGACTTCATAATTGGTATTCATGATTAAATATAAAAGTACAATTGTAAACAGAATTTTAAAAAAATTCCGTTAAACAAAAATACACTTTTTAGCGATTTAAGTTAATAGTTTCTCTCTTTCAGGTGAAGGATTTAAAAAATATATAAGTCACAATATTCACACCCCTTTATAGAACTTTCAGATAGAAATTGTGCTACAGTTGAAGAAAAGGTGTCAAAAAGTTGATACTTTCCGTTGTATAATACAAATCTTCTAGCGACAATGTGTTGCTCCACAGCAGTTATCTCGACATTTATATTCGAATTTTTAACAAGGCCCATAAAACAGGCCACAAAAGATGCCATTTTTATTTAAACAATTTTTTTTTATTCAACGAGTTTGATAGTCGTATTTGAAGTCTGTTCGTGGATCCTCATAATGCAAAGCTCTTTATGTTGTTTGTATGCATTATTTTAGCTAGCATTAAAAACGCTACCATTTATGCTCCTTCATGTATCAATGTCCAGGATTTTTGTCATTTTTACCGTCAAGCAAATTCCGTATAATTTCAAGTTTTGGCAATAATTGTTCTTCCAAGTTGTTAGATTTTCAAGCAGTATTGCAGTCATCGTTTTTGTTTTAGATGTTTCCTATTCGTTTTCTAAACATTTAAAATACGATAAATCTTTATTTGCCCCTTTGAAGAAATTTGACTTGGATATTGTGTTAGAACAAACTGAACATGATTACTCATTTTGACACACAATTTTGGAATACCGAAACATTTCATTTCTGACAAATGGCTACAAATTAAAAAATATTATAGGCTGGCCGATTAAACGTTCAAAGTCAAAGATGCCTCTTTTTATTATTGGTAGTTACTTTGGAAAAAAATATACATTGGATTGGAGTAGACTGCAAAATAAAAACTGTATGTGTGCTGCTTTATCGTTTCTGGTCACAAAAGTATTAAAGTATAATTTTTTGGATTTAAAAAATACCTTTACTTATGTGCACACTATTTTTGGTCTCTCTTTTTTAATTTATAAAAACTTAAAGCATTGTATGTGCATATCGAGGTAAAGATGTGCTGGCACAATCGCATGCAATGCGCCTAACCTGTGCGCGGCGTGATGGGAAAAGGAGACTAGAAACCAATGATTTTTATGTTTGCAACGATAAATTAGACATTAACGATTTATTGTGTCTAACATGGTTTTGATCTAAACCGATTATGTAATATATTTTACATAGCAAAATTAAACCTCTGCCAAGAGTGTGGAAGCTATAGAGGGCAATAATTTAGAAAGGCAGTAACAACGTGCTATAGGTTAGTCGATCCTCTTGATTCTGTATGTGAGTTAGCAAAATGTTCTATGATATCATATCATAGTATCATTTATAATATTCCTTTACAACCTTATGTTGTAACATCTTATCAGTTTTTAACTTAAGAAATGTCGAAGTAAAAAATTGCAAGTACATTATGTGATATTATTTTTTATTATATCATATCATATCATATAAATATGATATTTTTTCATTTTTAGTGATATCAATCAAAAAGGTTGTATGTATAAAATATTTTATACGTGACCTTTCCATACAAGTACTTTTCCTTTTTTTGAGAGATTCACTGTAATCTTGTTGGTTTTTATTGGAAAATTTTAATTTATAGTTTTCCACAAAGTGATAAATACCGTTTTCTGTATTCTTTACTCTGTCTATATTATTCTGTTTTATACAGAATGTTCCGGAATTTTCTATGAACATTATTTTTTGTATTCCATTCTGTATCTGTTAGCACAAGAAACGATATGTGTACCGGCATTCCTCTAGTTATATCATTGCTTCCTGCATTATCAGATCATCTCTTGGTGTGTTTGGAACGAGACAGAGAGAGGAGTTGCTCACGCCATGCAGCACGGGAATCGCTTCCACAGTATCGAGGCGATCCTGGGCCTGGCGGCTCACGCCAACAGCGGCACGCTCCGCGAGCCCACAGTACCAGAGGCTGCGCATCCTGTTCAGAGCGGCTTCCCAGATCTGGCCCACGACAGCTCTCAGCACGGCTCTACAGGTTCGTTTAGGCTATATTGTGGGTGGGTCAGTTTTACGTGCTGCCTCACACAGACAGTGCATGGATACCATAATTCATGTGTCAACTGGTCACATTATACTGACACCAACCCAACCATCAATGATTGCCACAACTTTTCACCACTACACGTTGGTTTAAATCCAGGATGCAGTGAAGTTGTCACTTTGGAAAAACTACGCCGAGTGGCATTCTTAAAACATCAACACAAGTAGTATAATTTTTTCAGAGTTCAAAGTTAGTTCTATTGTTAAGAATTGTTGTTGTTGTTAGTCCAGTGGCCTCTGAGCTTGCGCTCTATTTCCTAGGGTCATGAAGTAAAAGGCAGCAGTTCTCTGTAGCTGCGCTGAGGTGGAATACAAAGCCGTTTGGAGGGCAGGTCTCATAGGAAGAAACTGTTGTCTTGGTTGGCTAAGACTGGTGCATTGGAACAGTGTGTGTTCCACGGTTTCCAAACTGTCATCACACAATGGACAAAGTGGTGTGTGTTCTGACCGTCAAACCAAGGCCATGATTAGCTTAAACTGACTCATTTTCCAGGGAACTTAGATTAGCCAAAAAAAGAAACTAAGCATTCTTGGCTAGTCACTTCTGTCTGTTGAATTAACGTAAGGTTTTGCTGCTTTCGATATACATTTGGCAATTTTGAAAAAAAAGAGCCACTTCACCTGTTTGTTGATGCTAAACAACGGGCCGACATACTATAGTTATGAGTGGAAGGAACATAGTTTTATGATAGTAAATGCTACTTATACCATTAAGCTATTAAACACAGTTTTCTAAATATAAGACTTTATATCGTTTGCTAAGTGGGTATAACAAAATTAATCTCGGAGCAGCATTAATATGGTAACTATGTGAAAAAAAGATAACTGGAACTTTACACATATAAGGAGACATTAGTGGGCATTTGTGTGGCTTAACACATTAATAAACTAAAATAAAAGGCTCATCGCAAGAGCAGCTCAGTACTCCCCTCCCCCGCCTCCCCGTTTCCAAAATGAAATAAAATAAAACAATAGAAAAGAAAAAAAAACGAAAAAAAAACTCCTGATTGACACCATTACTATTGGAACCTCCTCTTGGTTGCATAGGGACCATTTTTTAGATCTCTCCCAGGTATCCTTTAGCGCTGATGGATTTTCCATCCCAACATTTTTTATAAGTTTACAACGGTTTATCACTAAGAGCATAATTAATATGAGAAAAAAATTACTATATTAATCATTAATGGTGAACATTGAAACCCTGTAAAATGTAGGATTTGGCAATAACGATCTCTATGGGTCATACTCTGTCAAACCAAGCATAGTCTCACCAAGTTCTCATTTAGATAATCTAGAGATCAAGTTAGTGAGTTGGTTTCTGAACGTTCATTGTCCGGAACGAGGCTATCTTGTGGACAGGTTTCAAGACAAATGTCTTATAATTTTTTACCCGCTGCACCCAGAGACAGTGCTGCTGTATCAGCCGGTCACTTTATACTGACATCGACCCAACTAGTAAGGGATGAAGTTGGACAAAAAAAATGTCCAATCGTAGGTTTCGAACCGGTGATCTTCCGATCGGGGGCCAATGCTCCCTTACTTACGCCTCCGTGACTTCTTAGAGCTTTTCTAAATAGACAAAAACGGAGCAATTGCTGATTCATGCAATTCAAATTTCTACTGGAACTCTCTTATTTGATGGATCAAAGTCAGCACAAAAACTTTCATGAATTATTGATTATAATGTTGTATTTTAATTTTTTCAATTGATGAATATTATTATTTCTGCACAATCTACAATTTACCACATAGAGAACGGGTAGCCATGCGTAATAACTTTTTTCAAACGTTTAAGTACTAAATTTATGAATTTTTAAAAAGGTTAAAAAAGTAAGAATTCGAATTTTAGGAAAGCAAGAGTTTTTGAATTGTTTTGCAACTGTCAGTTTTTTTGTGCGGGCTTGCTTGGTCTATTGTCATGGCTGAGCACAGGGGTATAGACATAGTATTCCACTATGAATTGAATGTGACATACGCGCTTCACTGGTCTGAGGCTGCTTTATGGTCCACCTATTTCTATCATGTTTTTCTTATGAAAGATCTTTTCCTGTTTCATGGCAAGGGGTGGTAAACACAGCGATGCAATAAATTTACACCCTCTAGTATTGTTTTGTTGCTTAACATCCAACGTCGGATCTATTTAAGCCATACTATAGACGGGCCCTAAGACTGATGTCTAGCATTTTACCTGCTGCCACACACGATACAGGACTTCTGTCTCAGTCGGTAAAAATAAACTGACACCGACCTAATCGGACAAATAAATGTTTGACCAATCATGGGATTCGATCGGTAGACCTTCAGATTTAGAGACGAAACTCTACCACTTGATCCATTTCGCCCCGCTAGGACCCCAAGGAAGGGTAATGAAACAAACATAAACATAAAATAGGCCGCAGTCAAAAGTCACCTCGGGTATTATAATTTTACTAAAACAGTGCTACATGTTAATATCGCGGACTAGACCCCCGAGTAAACTTGCCTCAGTTCGAGATCTTAGTTTATAGCACCGTTGTACTAAATACCCAAGGTAGCCTAATTTTGTTCTACGTCAAACGATTAATGCATCTTGACGTATTTATTGTAAATGTTCTGCTGCCCTCAACGTTTCACAATAAGTCTTGTTTATTTGTGGCGTCGTTTATTAAAAATATCAAAAATGAGACGAAAATATTTGAACATTTTAAGATTGAGATTGAAAAAAAACACAAAAAACCCACAACCAAACAAAACGATTTTTCAAGAAATAAAAGAGTGGTTGAGTAATTCTAATGTAAATAGAGCTTACCTGAAATTCCTTGACAAATATTTTGTAGGATATATTCAACGCGCTAACTTTGATTTTCTCTTTAGTGATATTCAGTTAATATTTTATAAATATCACTGCACTTCACTATATGACCCTGAACCCATTTATAGTTTATGGAATATAGTCATTAACCTATTAATATAATGTGACTGATTATACTTTGGTAAACTGAATTGGTCATTTCGCTTCTAACAGAACACAACCCCTGGGTACAGTTGATGACTATGTATGAAAAATTATACTTTTTATACTACGCAGGTGAAAATCATAATAAACTCTTTAAAACAGTATAATTAAGTGATCATATAAAACTATACACTAAGAGTATTTTTTCCTATTTATGTCACTTTTTAAATTTTTTCATGCGGAGCTTCTTGTAACTGCATCAAAGTTTATTAATTTTAAGCAGAGAAACCCCAGCCCAAAGTGTTGTGAGATTGCAAATAATTGGTTTTGTTAATAACAGCTCATTGCGACGTTTTGTAATACACGAACTCAAGTAAGTTATTAAAATTTCCATTACAAGATACCATGTCATACGAAACAATTTTTTTATTTTCCAAAAGAGTATATAAATGAATTAAATTCACACTCCTTTCTTGAATCCTACATGAAATCTTATAGTTTTGATGTTTTTACATGGATGGGAGGGGAAAATATGGATAATTGTTTTCATCTTTGTTAAAATCTGCTGACAAAATCTCTCTCTCTCTCTCTCTCTCTCTCTCTCTCTCTCTCTTTTCTCTCTCTCTCTAATTCATTATAACAATTGTTATTATGATTTAAAAGATGCTATATAAAGAAATAGTTGATTTGTGTGTTCACTAAAAAACTGAAAATCACTCATAATTTATGGAAGTTAGAACATTGAGGAAATCATCACTCTTTTATGTACCTTCAGAGAATGTAAGAAATTCTTACGTAAAAACAAATTTGGAAGCAGAAAAATGCTTGAACATTAGAGGCTGTAAGTATAACATTGTGAAAAGCTTACGACTATTGTCTTAACAAAAAAAGGAAGGCTTTCCACGAGTTGTAATCTACCTCAACGTTGTACTGGGGTATATTATTCGAAATGCAAGTTCTTATCTCAGTCAACTTCTATCATTTGTTCGTGCCTTACCATAGATAAATGAATATGTTGGTAATCCCTGCATTATCCTAAACTTGTGCAGTAAATAATGCAAATAAGATTAAATTATTAAACAAAATTTAACTAACGTGTGTTGCTCTAGGTCCATATTAAAAAAATGAAAAAAAAAACTGTCTATTGGACTATAATTAAAGAGAGAGAGAGAGAGAGAGAGAGAGAGAGAGAGAGAGAGGGAGAAAGAGAGAGAGAGAGAGGGGGGAGTACTTATGACACAGGGGTGAGACACACATTGTTAGAGGGCAATATCACACACTGGGGCAAAAATAAATCATTTACTTTACAAACTGATTCATGTGACATTAATTTTAACAGTAGGCCCGTGATTTGAACATGGATTGCTACTCCCTCTCCCCTGCCTGAAAACTCTCCTGTAGCTCAGACCTGTGACGCCTGGACGGCATGGCAGGACGCATTGAGCTGAAGAGACGCAAGCAGGAGGTGGGCTAATTCCCTCGCCCCTAAAAAGACGTCTCCACAGGTAGCGAGGGGGCGATGCAGGCCGCTAGAGTGGCCTCCCTTCAATACAGGCCTAGCCAGGGTTCCACTGAAGTTGAGCGGCTGACAGGCCACATAGAGCAGGCAGGCCGGCGCTCTGTCCCCCTGCGCCAACACTGAATTTGGAGATCTGTAGGGAGATGCTGATGACTCTGGACAAAGACGATTCTACGGACGTCCCATCTCATACAAAAAGTTTCGATTAAAAATGATAGAGAAAACAAAAAAGGGGGGTGGGGTGCAGAGAAACGGCTCAGTATGTAACGGGGGTGGAAAAAAGGGGGGGGGGGGGGGGCGGGGGCGGGGGGGGGGGGGGGGGGGGGGGGGGGGGGGGGGAAGGGGGGGGGGGGGCAGACAAGGTTATGACAATAGGATTGGGGGGAAAAGAAAAGGGGGAGGAGCACAGCACTACGGGTTGAAAATTACTGTAAAGGCTTCAGGGCCGCATATTTTTCACAGCGACGAGACAGGCCTCATGGTTTATTCGTGACCCGGCATTATCTTCTCTTACCACCTCTAATTAAATTAGTTGAAGAATAGATAATACACCAAACACGAATTTTCCGCGCGGCAGGCCATGAAAAGCTGTTGGGCCGCCGCTGACGCCAAGGCACACAAAAGCGCGTGTTTCTCCGAGCCAGTTCCCGCGGGCTAGCAACTGCAGGGAGCTCTTCACCAGCACACGGGCAAAGATTAGAAACTGACACCGAGATCCGCTGTCGCCACGGGAAGCTCGGGGGTGCTGGGAAATTGGAGGGCGGCCTAGACACTTGTCATTACATCTCTACTCATATCGATTCCTATGTATATTTAGAGAAACAATTGCGGCAGTGCAGTAGACGGAAGAAAAAATCATTGATCAAATGTGTTATCCCCTGCTCGTTCAGCTCTCCTATCGCAACTTCGATGAGAAATTTGACGATGAAAATAAATCAGTACATCTGCAGCAACTAATGTTAAATGTTGTTTACATTTCGCTTTGATTCGCTGGTGAGAAATAAAAGACTCCGTGATTGTATTACCATTAAAACATTTTTGTACCGTCAAAACGAGTGTGTTATTTAATATTAAGTTTTCTTTTTTCTTTTCTGTTCTCTCTTTATTTATAATAATTTAAAACGAAAGAATAACAGAAAAACGCCCAACTAGGAAGTTACGCAATATCCACCTTGGTAGAAAATGCGTATTACACACACATTTCAGGAGTGTCTTCTATAATATAGTGTAATTCTAATGACAGATCTTGTAAAAGTAAACTGCTTTTTTGAAAATACAACATTCAACCTAAAAGTATAACGGAAAAAAAACAACCAGCGTCAAACAACACAAAAGACAAACAAACATGAACAAAAAGTATCTACCAACCATTTTCATGGCTTTTCATTTGCAAAGGAAAGGGGAAAAGAAGAAAAAGTGTGTTACATTCACGAGTTAACACGCACTCCCCATTAAAAAAACAACTAATTATTAGAACGAAACAGGATCCAGTTTATACCCAAATTATAACATATTAATATCGGCAATAAAGCATGGGCATCTCACATCACTCTCGATATTTTATATTTATTTATAAAAAATCGGGTTGGCCCAGCTTTGGCTGTCGAGTGTCTCGGCTGCTCTTACCCCTGTGATGCCGGGTGCGTTACTCTCTCAATGGCTTAGACAAACAGCGGAGCACGGAGTGCCGACACAACCGGCAGATTTCCAAAGCCTGGGCGGAGAACCCAGACGAAGACGAGTGAGAAAATCGTTCCAGAATGTTTATTTAAAAAGGAAAAACACAACTGGGGAGGGTTGATATGTGAATGGCTTCCGAGTGTCTGGATTTTTGTTGTCCTGATTTTTCCTGAATTACTTTCTTCTTGTCTTATAAACAATCTCTACAAAAGACATACTCCTCAGGTTTTAAAGTTGAACGGATTTAATTAGCTTTATTCATGTTTTTGACATGTAAGGTATTCATTAGGCTTAAAACCCAGTGTGTTTTTATGAATATATATAATTATTATTGGGAATGTTATTAGCAGTTTCTTGTATTGACAAATAATTTAATTGCTGCACATTATGCTGCACTTTTATTTTTACATGAAAATATAACATTCTTTAGGCAACAGTTTATTAGCCGTGGTGAAATTTTTTTAAAATCTCAACAACCGTAACACACTCTTTAAATCACGTATTCTGAATCAATTCGGTTGTTGTTATTGGTTTTTAAATTTAGACCCTGCGCAAAGCAATAATTATAATTATCTATCTGCTTTAGTAGTGCATGTACTAGAAATTGCATTAGATGTGATTTAATTTTGTAAGTTCCAAACAACTCGGTATAGTATAAATAATTAGATCATAATCTAATTTTCTTATAGATAGATAGATAGATAGATAGATAGATAGATAGATAGATAGATAGATAGATAGATAGATAGATAGATAGATAGATAGATAGATAGATAGATAAATAGATAGATCTTCCTTTCACCTTATTTCCTCCACCTTTTTATCAAGCTCTATCAATCTCACATTTTATATTCAGTTCATTCAAGTCGCTAACATTTACCTTAACAGTAAGGAAAAAATTAATGTGGCTTTTTTAAGGATCGGATACAGGGCTTTCTGTTGAGAAACCACACGCCCTTTTAACTCAATTTTTTAAAATAATTTTTTGTGTGTCATTGTATGTGATCATATCTTAGCGATTTATGGACCACATTTAGGTTTATCCTGTTTGCAGCGGAAAGCACCATCTTGGACCTCCTCCATCCACTGAACTATCTGCGCACCCACCCTTCACTCTCCCACTTTATCTTCTAAGGGAAAAGAACAATAATATTGATATTATTAGTTCAACGTCTGCTAGGTTTTTCGCATAAATCCTTTACGGCAATGGCAGCACCAGCTTCATGATTCAACCACGAACCTCTTGCTCTTTAGTTTAGATTACAGTCATGTTCTACCGAAGGCGCTGTTTGAATTAAGTGCAAACTGGTGGTTTTATATCGAAAGCTGAAAAAAGAATTTGGAATACAGATTTTTTTTTCTGATTAGTTAAAACGATTTATCCCTGCACACACAATCTCTCTCTCTCTCTCTTTCTCTCTCTCTCTCTCTCTCTCTCTCTCTCTCTCTCTCTCTCCCTCTCTCTCTCTCTTATCTAGCCCTAGCGTTGCTCTCGGTGAACTGTACCGGGACACAGAGACTTCGATTGAGTCTTGGGGTATTTTTTTTATTTAACATGGAGAAGTATAAACAAATCAGAGAAGGCGAAATGCCCAATGAGATTTTAAGATACTGAATATTATTTAAACCGTTCGATTAGATATTGTTCTATTTACCACGCAAGTCAATTAGTTTATGTAAAACAATTCTCAGTTGGACAAAAAATGTATAATATTCATGTATAACGAGTTGTAACAACCATATTTTGATATCTAAAATTTGAAAGAGTACTTTCATTGTACGTTTCTCATTCCACGTTGGTTGGACTTAATTTGAACAATCATGTCAATTGATATATATATTTTCAAAGGCAATCATCAAGATTATGCTTGAGCAATAAAAAAGACCTGCCATTTAGGCACGCGTTGGATTAGGAACAATTTGCATTTTTTCGCTTGAACATTAATTTTACGAGTCATCAAATTACACCTTACTTTATCCTCAACTCTTGGTACAAAATATGCCTTTTGTAGCATTTTGTGTGTGCTTATAAACTGTGTAATAGTATTTTGATATTTTAATACATGTAAAAAAATCGTCTAGTTGTAACTCTTTTCCGGTTTGCTTTTTTTAAAATTATGAACGATTTTCAGGTTTCCCTTTGTGCCTACCAGTTTTAAGGGGATGAGGGTCAGATTTGTTCTTCTTTATCCGTTATAAATCGTTCCTTTGTGTGAATAATTCCAAGCCTGCTCATGTTAAGATCTCTAAACACAGTGGCCTGATCGAAAGACAGGCAATCTACTACAATAATGAAATTAAGTCCTTCAGCTTGAAGGTGACGTTTTTAAGAGCCCTCTGTCCCGCCACTGGTTTCCGGAAGTGGGCGAACTGCCCCTGGCAGGAACGTTTGACATGAAGTCTGTTTAACCCGATCTAAATGGTCAGGCTCTCAAACAATGCTCGGCGCTTTTACGGAGATTTTGGTATTAAAGATACTAGTATGATTATAAGTGGAGATTTTTAATTTCTTTCTTTTTTGAAATGGGTGAATTTTTTTAAAAGATGCTCCAATGGAAAATCCACCAAATAACTTTACTCTGAAAATCATGGTTAGGAAGATGGAGCTGAAGCGGCCGCGCTTGTTTTTATAAATCCTTCTCTTTCTTTTTATATAGATAGAAAGAAATGACAAGCATTTGAATACATCTTAAGACTGGCTCTGACATGCATGTTGTCTTGTATTTGATGATCACGGTGAGCTAATACATGTAAAATAAAAGAAGAAAACTAATGGGTTTCTAGCGGAAACTTCAGTGCCGGTACTGTTAAAATCGATGTGATCAACAATTTTTATTTTCAAAGACTTAAAATTTTGACACTGGTACCAACACCTGAAAGGGCACAATTATTTTTCAACAGACAGATTTGGTTTTTATCTCATGAATATTTTTAATTTATATGCCTACTAATTTTCAATATTTTCTCCATTGAAAGACTGAAATTGAGTCGAAAAATTCATGTTTCTCAAAGGCAGATATTAACAGATTATGGTAGTATTCCAAACTGGTCGTTAAAGAAAATATCGAAATCTCTGAATGATTTCTCTTATTAATTATTTATTTTGAGGTGGCGTGGAGATTGATGAGAAAAATTGACCTGAAATCAAGTTAAACAAATAGTCTATTGCTGTTTTTTCGTATATACAAACACATTCATATAATAATTATATTGTCTCAGTTGGGATACCACGGTATATTTCTAATTCTATGCTTATTATATTATTCTTTTTCTCACTTTTTTATCTTCAGATAAGAAACTCAGATCTGCACGGGTTGACGACAACGCACAGATAACTAGTGATAAATTTCCAAGATCTGAACAGTTTGAGATAAACAATGTACACTTAGCACACCGGGACCATCATATACAAGACAACATGCATGACAGAGCCGGTCTGAACAATCATATGAATCATAACAATCGGTACAGAATGGGCTATGCTTATCCGACATCTTATAATCTCAACGATAACAGACCACACAATAAAGATTTCCTTGACAACACACAAACAGCAAACAGCCACAGATTGAGAAACTCCAGCCAATCAGCCAGGTATGAGCAACATGGTCAACCACCAGTAGTCCTCTCCATGGATAACGCGAACGATAAGGAAGACGAGACTGACTCAGAATGTGGGAAGAAGGGAGATAGCGATATGTGTGGTGGTGGTAGCGTGGTTGCCTCTGACGGCGCTGATGGTGGCGATGGTGGTGATGGTGGTGAGGGAGAAGAGGGTGATGATAGCGCGGGCGAAGGCAAGAAGAAACACCGCAGGAACCGCACGACGTTCACCACCTACCAGCTCCATGAGCTGGAGAGAGCGTTCGAGAGGTCTCACTACCCAGATGTTTACAGCAGGGAGGAGCTGGCTCTCAAGATCAGTTTGCCGGAGGTCCGAGTTCAGGTAAGGTTCTAGAGCCTCTAAGCTCTACCATAATCTCACGTCTCCTCGTTTTCAAGAAAAATCCTTTACGACGACAAGACCCCCAATCGAGATACCAGGAATTTAGCCGATCACATAATGCAGACACTGACTGATCCAACAAGACATCGCTTGTTTACAGGCTTATTTTTATGTTGGAAGTGTGGTAAGGTTTATCACTTTTGTATGAAATCTAGAGCTTGATAGAATTTGTACTGATTTCGTATCAACACATTTTTCTTATCTACGCAACAGTTCTGGCTGCCGGCTGACAAGTTGTGGAATAGTATGCATGTAAGAGCGTCAATTATACTAGGTGAGGGGGAAGGAAAAGGGTGGTCAGACTTAGTTGTCCCAACCTTTTAAGCCTTGCATGCCTCCCCTTTCCTCACATGTAAACGCACACTCACAGATACACAACTTTGCGCCATAATGAAATACGACTGTGTTGTGTTCGTAGATTCGGACGGACTTGTAACTACAGCACAGCGTTCAGGCGATTTATGACGTTTAGGTCCCTTTATTTACAGCGCGAACGGGAACGAAAACGCGGTTTTTCGTCCTGTAATGATTTAATCATTGTACAAAGGAAACCGTTCAAATAGAGTGCAAACGCGAACACCAACGCAAACAAACATTTCTTCGCGCGGTCGAGCCGCCAAGATTGCCCCAAGAGCAAATTCTTGAGGAACACCGCGCCGGCTTTCTTGCTACGAGATTGAATCAATCAACCATCTAGTACCACCTCTTGCATTATTTCCGAAAAAAAAACAACAACTTGTGGGCATGGCTTTTCCAAGAAACTGCTATGCAGAGCTAGTCGGCCGATGCCAAGACGATGGCTAAAACCGAAGATTTGATTTTAGAAGTTGCAAAGAACCCGTTTTTGTTCGACAAAGCTGAAAAAGCTTACATAGAGACAGTCCAAAAAAAAAAAATCTTTTGGAAGGGAGTTGGAGATAAAGATGAAATTACATGCATGTGATTAAAATGGATTGAAATTTATTTTGCGTGTTTCGACAATGGTTTGGAACTTTAAAAGAAAATACCTCTCTATATCCACTTCTTCTCTATACCATCTCGTGCACTGACACACGCCTCTTTCTATTTCTACGCTCTTTTGTGTATAAATACAGATCTATAATCTCCTCCATGTCTGACTATGCCTGTCTCAAAAGTGACAAAAAAAATTTTAACTTTCAAAAGAAAAAATGACCCGCATCGAAAGTCGTACACGGTTTTCTGCATTCGTTTTCGCATGGTTCAACTGAAAAAATCGAATTGCTATTTAATAATCCAGAAATATTTTATTCTTGCAAAAGACAAATCACTTTTACAAACTAAATTTATAATCTTTTGAAATATTCAGCTCTAACGACATAACAAACAAAGCTTGGTTGACGAACGTTTGATTTTGATTCTGTTTAAACTTTCTTAATTTGGGTCATGAAAATTTTTTTCGCAATGTGCCCCTAACTAACTTTAATTTTGAAAAGATTACCGGCTCACATTATGGGAAATTAGAAAACATTAAAACCAAGGAAATTTCTCAAGGTAGAGGTAATTTTTTAGTTGGTTTACAAGTCAAGCTTGAACAAATTGCACAGAGATCCCTACTTTTCCTCAGTAAAATATTTCATTTCTAAGTTTATTTGGTTGCTCTTCGACAAAAGCTATGCTAATGAAAAGTTCAACTTAAGCAAGGTCGAGAAATTAGATGTGGTGCTGGAAAAGTTTTATTTGTCTTTCAAAAAAAGAGGATATGAAGGAGTATTCATGTCTGTACAATGGGAAAGCCTGTCCTGGATAACGATCTTGATCCTGTCAGGGAATAGCACCATTGTCACACTAAACCTCTAAGGCTATCGTAAAAAGAAAGTTCCTTAGCGTGCTCAAAAGATTTGTACAGAATATAATTTTCAGGGGTACTTATCTGTACGGCATTTAAATTTGGCCTTAAATAATTTGAGTTTGTTCATTTCATTAGTGAAACACAGAACTACGTGGAGAGAGAGAAAGAGAGAGAGAGAGAGAGAGAGAGAGAGAGAGAAAAAGAGAGAGCGAGAGAGAGGGCGAGATGGAGAGAGAGAGGGCGAGATGGAGAGAGAGAGGCCTAAATAAATATATTCAGCCAAAGGATTAGTATGGGCTGATACGCACCACGGAGATAAAATCGTGAAAACCACCGCCTAAATACTTAACTTAAGCTGGGGAAAAATGCATACCTGAAAATTCTTTTGTACAATACTGGCATGTTTAACATAAGAAGCTGCTCTCAGAGTCACTGCAGAGAATGCGTTGGTATGGATTTGTTTTTTCCAACACAATCTTGCTATAGTATATTTAGATGGTATAAATGTACTACCTCCTTTTTATCGAACATTCTCAAAAAAACTTCAGCCCGCACCATCAAAAAGGCAATTAAATTGTCTTCGTATCCAATCATCCCCTTAACTTATGGAATTCATGTTAATCTAGAATTTAGATGCTCGATCTTATTTGCGAATGTCTACTGTTATATTTATCAAAGAAAACAAAGCACGTTAGTTCTGCCATTGTATCGCGCAGCTGGTATCATGCTATGGTCCGCTAACACAGCGCCGCGTCCCACCCAGAAAGATAAAAATCCATCTCCTGGATTTGATCTAGGCATAAAAAGTTCACTATTTTGCTAATTTGAAGGAAAAATAGTTTTAAGTAGTATCACCATAAGATATTAGACATAAGCCGAGATTTAGGGGTAAAATTTAGGCGGTAATCATTCTATAGTCACTCCACCAAATGAAAAAAGGAACTGTAAATAGCCGCAAATTAATTTAGTTTCTATCGTTGTGGGTTTCCCTTTGGAGTTTAAAACATCCATTATAGGATCTGCCCCGAGGAACGAAGGCCTGAAAATTAATCGGAAGGGGAGAGGGATGGTACAAGGTACCGCCTCGAAGCTACCACTCAGAAAGACTGGTGGACCTATTGGGTTTAAGTGAAACGGTCCTAATGCGTTTACAGGATGTTCTGAGGGTAAGGTGTGATTAACCTCATCCTCGCTACCGGCGGGTGTCACTTGGTGTTTCTCATCCAGCCCATCTCTCCTGGGTCACTCCCCAACTCCACTATAGCTAGGAGGCTAAGAGTGCCTTATTGACACAAAGATGCGATATTGAATTTTCTTACTTTTATCACTCGTCTTTTTCTCATCATCTGCAATATTTATGATCATAAAGCATTAGGAGTAGTAAATACAGCGCTTCTCGGGACAAATGTACTTTAAAATTGCAAAAGATATCCATTAGCTCGGTATCTAAGTTTATAACATCGTTATTTGCACTACCAGAGATAAAGTTACCATTTTTCTAAGACTAAAAGCTATCCTTGAATTTTCAATTTCCAGTGTAGTATGAATGGTGGATGATTTGAATTTAGTGCATGTTACAAAACTTAGTTTCCTGATAGTGATCAACAGATTCCGTGCATTTGCCGATGTATTCCTTCGATTTCAAATAGTTCTATGGGAGGGACAGGGATTTCTATTTATTATCTTGCTATTCAGATTTCCTTCAGAATATTTATCCTGCTAATAATATTTTCTGGGATCCGTGTCCGCCGAGTTGATTGATATTTATGGTTTGTACTTTATTAATTTGGGCACGCTATAAATAAGAATGGTATTAAAAAGTTGAACACAGCGAGTATTATTAAAGGAAAGAGGGACCCTGGAGGACTTAAAAAGAAAATCACAGACAATATCACAGAATATGTTAAACAACATCGGTACAATCAGAGACAAAATTTACAGATAGAAATGAAGAGCCATGATAGCTGACGTGACCACGCAATGTATTAGAATGAATGAATTTCTTGTAAATTTAAATTATTAGATATATTTTAAAATAGACATATGTACATACTAATTTAAATACTTGGTTACTTACATCTACTCAAAATGAATTATTTTCATGCCAATGAGACACAAATCCCCTAAGTAAGAGCAGGTTTTGAGCGATTTAATATTTCAAGCATGTATGACAAAAAGCTTTGTGGTAGTGATATTGCATCGTTTTACAAAGTATATCGAAAAAATTAAGTTTCGTTGAAAAAAGTCTAATAACATCAAACAATTATTCTTTAAGTCGACACAAGCCACAGAACAAACATATTTTGGTTTAGAAAATAATACGAAGTCTTAAAGTATTGGGCTCTTCAAACGTTACAAAATCTTTCAGGAAGTTTGTTTAACGAAAATTTTGTTAGATATAAAATACGTACTTACTATCCAGCGTCGTTTGTAATAACGTTTGCTACCCGTACTATTTCTGTACTATGGACTCCATACATCTCATCTTTCCGTATTGGTGTATAGTTCTGTGCCATTTCGTCTGGTCCATTATTGTCTATGTATCCTGTTTGAGGACGTTTTCTTCTCCTCCTACCTTCGATCTTACCCTGTACAACATCTTTCATTAGCATGCATTTATTTCTGCAGATATGTTCAAAGAAAGATAATTTTCTATTCTTGATGGCGCTTAGAAGAAGTCTTGGAATATTCAGTTCGTTGAGAATGCTCTTGTTTGTTGTTTTTTCTTACCAACTTATCTTAGGAGACTTCTGTAGAGCCACATTTCAGCACTATTGAATTTCCTCTCATCCCCTTTTCGAAGTGTCCATCCCTCCGATCCACATGTCATGACTGTCCACACCAAACATTTCATGATTCTTATATTTAGCTGTTCGTTGATGATTTCATCCCTCCATATATTGTAATGGTCTATCATTCTCTTCTTTGCCATTGTAATCCTAGTGCCAATATCTGTAGAACATTCAGCAATGTCTGTCTTTATTGAGTTATTTGAAGTTTTGAACACATTTTAAATCTTCATTGCCGATATTAATTTGTTTATATTTTTCTCTTCCTATATGCATAAGTTTCAAAGATATACAGATGATATGTGCCAATGACCATTCCGAAGCCACAACAATAATAAACAAACTCAATGCTTCAGGAGAAAAAAAAAATTGAAATTGCACGCAAAGAAGACAAAATATTATTCTATAGCTGTTCATGTCAGCGTTTCCCATTATCTGCTCCGTGTACGCGTTACAGAGATGTGGCGATAAGACATCCCTTTCTGACGCCTTTTCCAATTTTAAAAGGCGTAGTTTCATCTAATTTTTGCCTTTTGATCTTGGTATAATGACTGCAAGAGAGCGACGATATGGGTTGGGAAGCCCATTGTGGTTAGTGCCTTGAAGAGGTGACTGTGGTTCACGCCATCAAAGGTCTTACTGTAATCAATGAAAATTATGTTCTTCTTAGCGAACTTCCAATAGTTTCTCTATTAAGACCTGGAGGGCGCATAACATATCACCTTAGCTTTTAGTCTGTCCAGTACAGCCTCATTTTGCTGGTATAACTGATCTTTTGTGTCACCAGTTTTGTGTAGCATAACAAGGTCTTGTTCTTTTAAGTCTTTTGACCATTCACAGGTATTTCATATTTTGCAGCAAAGTAGGTGTATTGCTGGAATGGCTTTGCAGCGGCTGTTTTCACCATCTCTGTAGAGATATTATCTAACCCTGGTGCTTTGTCCTCTTTTTGTTTCCTAATGGCATTTTCGGCTTCGTACCTCAGTGGTTCCGTTTCTTTGTTTTTCACCTTTATCCCTGTGTCATTGTTGTTAGCATCCGAATCAAATATCTTTTTTTTCCATATTCTTTCCATCTAGCCATTTTTTTCTGGTTCTGTTAGTGCTTTTTCGACAGCATCATCCACTGTTAGTTGTTTGGGGTGGAAAGGTTTTCTTCAAACCATTTTAATCTGGTTGAACATATCTTTGGACTTGTTTTTATCAAACTCTTAAATTTTGTCGCATTCCGTTGTCAGCCATTCCTTCTACTTTGATTTGTGGCGTTTTTAAATGTATGCTTTCAGTTTTAGATACTCTCATTTATCAGACCTTTGTCAGGCTTTTCTTTGCCTCTCTGCAAGTTCAATTGATTTGTTACTTATCCATGGTTTCGTTTTTATGTTCTTCTTTTGACCAAGTAGTGTGTCAGATATAAGTTACCAACATTGTAATCTAAATTTAACAAAAGATTGTTCATGTGCAGTAATGAATTTTATCTTTTCTTTAGAGGGTAAAAAATATGTGATAAACAGTTTCTTGGAGTTATTGATTCAACATAAAAGAAAAACTTTTGCACAATCACATTATTTTCATATTCTTTAAATTAATTTCTTTCTATTCATACTGTAAACGTTATCAATGACTGCTGGCTTGTTTATTGCTTTGACTTTTTACGTGATATTTCTATGGCACTTCAAAAGGACATGTTTAGACATTCTCTCACCGTTTCCCTTTCTCTATCTCTCTCTCTCTCTCTCTCTCTCTCTCTCTCTCTCTCTCTCTCTCTCCTGCTATTTCGTCGGCTTTAATTTTCCCTAGAGGTATTATCATTCTATTAAATGAGAAATAAGAAAATATTACAATCAAATGAACCTCCATCCCTGCTTTCCTCGCCACACGGAGCCCAGAATTGTTGCTAGCTGGACGTACCGCTTCGTGCACTAATTGGCGCAAAATTTTCTGTGACTTCTAACACCAAGACAGCTAATCTGTCCATGCTCCACATCCCACTGCGACCACTTTTATCCATTAGTTTAAAGGCGAGCACACGTACACACACACACACACACACACACTCAAATACAAGCGCATGTCGAGTTAGTACAGGAACAGCAGCGTAGTTGATGTGATTGGGAGTAGCACTGCCCTTTTAGATCCTCTACACATGTCCCAGACAGGCTAATCCTGATTTGACGACCTTCATCTCGAGCTTTGCATCGGTCATAGATAGCTCCTTCACGCTTCTTCTTGTCTTCTCCAGCTTTTGACTGTGACCTCACGATGGCCCTTGGCGAGTCTCGGTGGTCAAACTGACCACATTTGAGCCCGGTTGACAGGTGCTAATTGAATGGGCGTGGTCTTGCCACAATGGCTAATCAGGGGCCAGGGATTTGGTGTCTTCTCGCAGCATTCGGTTTGTTCATCCGGGCGTACGTTTGACTGTGATTTAATTTCGAGTCTGTCGTTTATCATGCGAGCAAAGCGGATATTTTGTATAAGATCTAAGAACTCTGAGAGTTAGCATTCATGAGAGGTTTTAACGTCTTTCGCAATAAAAATATTTGGAAAAAAATAAAAGAAATGCATGGTTTTTCTTAAAGACAAATTCAGCAAATGTTGAAAAGTAAACTTATTTGAGTAACACCTTTAGCATAATTAATTAGAAAGTCGTAATAGTGCTGAACAGTGATTTTGTTTCATGAAAAATACTAAAAGTCAACGAGGCTTAAAAATAATTACAGTGCGAGTCTTCAAACCTGTATTCCTTCCGAGACACAATACACCCGCCCGAAGAAATAGGATTTTTTTTTGCTGGGGAAATCATTTTTGGAAAACGATTAGTGTAACATGAATAAGGCTTTTGCGTTGGCGACTGGGGACTATGGATGGAGTCGCTGGAGGATGCGTGAGACAAATTGGCAAGCTAAGAGGTTTGAAGGGGCCGCATCTGTTAACTCATTAGCACTGGTCAGATTAACTATAGCATCCCTGGCGTGATACACAATGCTGCTGACTCCCCGGGAATCCCCGGTGCGACAATACAGGCCGGCATAATGCTGGAAATATTAGACTAATCTTTGCGGAGGACAACTGATCTAGGACACCATCTTCACAGCAGAACTGTAGCAGAGCTACTAAAAATACAATTAGTTTAATCGCATTACTGAATATGTTTCTTTCACAATCTTTACGAAAGGCTTACTGAACAGTCCAGACACAATTTTTGATTGTGTTGGGGATTGATTGTTTCAGACCCCCCTCTCATAATAATTCATAATAATACTTTTTTTTGGAGGAGTGATGCACTTTGTTAAATTGTTTCAAAGTTCATTTTTTTTCCTTTTCTGAGCAAAGTAATCTTGCAGAAAATAGTTTTATGGCCACTTTTGTTGGTCGCGATAAAAATCTTGTTATATTTTAATTCTTATTTGCCATACTCATAAAGTATACAATTTATTTCAAGCAGTAAATATATCTGGAGCTCTATTATAAGTTTGAGAGTATATAATCCACATAAAATCGATTATCAATTGATTATTCGTTTACAATAGAATGTTACATGGTTATTGGTATGGTATATTATTGGGTTTTAAAAAAATCTTCGATCGACGTTGTTGAAGGCGGTGTAAACTTTCAATTTTATTAAACTCAATTAATATTTCATAACCATTATTTCTAAACAGTCATATACTTAAGCAAATCCACATGGAAAAGTAAGGAACATAGTGAGGTTGAGTAGACGAAATGTTAGCAGACTGTGAGAAAATGAGAGAAACGGTGATGTTAGATGGATATTATCTTACAAATATGTTTTCACTATTCCTCAGGTGTGGTTTCAAAACAGACGAGCCAAGTGGAGACGCCAGGAAAAGATCGAGTATGGCAAACTGCCGGATACACTCTCTATGACTTCACTTCCGAAATTGTCCTCATCAGTGTCCCTGGGACCCACGTCACTTCCGCTAGATCCGTGGCTCACGCAGCCTATAGCGAGTGTTGCAGGCTCCCTGTCTTCCCCAGCTCTCAGCTCACTGAGCAGTAGAGTTATGGGCCCTGCAAATACAATGTCGTTTCCCGATTATCTCCCGCCGGCAATGGCCTCAAACTGTGGCATGATGGCGTCTCAGCTGCACTCACTCTCCGGGATGTTCAACCCTCTACTGTCCAAGCACAGACACTTGGAACAAAGAATCATGTCGGCCTCAGAGAAATCGTCTAGCATCACCTCGCTAAGGGTTCGGGCGCGGGAATACGCTGATAGTTTAGATAGAGACATTGATGCTTCTTTTGTGAATTGATGTAAATATCCATATTTTTTCTATATTTATTGTTTAAAGGTTAGCTTGACGCTTGTTCTTGACCAAAGTTGATTTCCTTTTACTTTTTTTTCGAAAACGCATATTAGATTGTCAAACAAATGAAAAACGTTACGCAATTTAACAGATATATTAAGTTGAAACAAAACCAACAAAAAAAAAAAATTCGGCATACAACGAAAAAGTTTAATTTATTATGAAAGGCTAATTAATGTCCCTTTAAATATAGTATTGTTATAAAATACAAAACAATTAGAAGAGGAGGATGTGGACGAATATAAGGCCTCGAACCTGTTAACCATATTTAATCTCTATTTTTAAAAAAATGTATTATTTGTATAATAAAACTTTGCTATATGTGCAAATGGTGAGAGCGCCAGTAGCTCAATCGACGACGGGATTGACTAGCCAGCATAATGTTTTAGTACTCATCAGATCTGATATCTCCGAAGGATTCCATGGGGAAACTAAGGGGCGAATAACTAATAAGACTTAAATGAAGTGGTCTCTTAAAGCCAAACCGTCAGTCGCAATATTTGTGGACGAGTCCCAAGACTAACGTTTGACAATTTTCTATGCTGCTTCTTAGAGGCAGTGCGGGGATACTACGACTCCTGTTCCATCCGGTAATATTATACCAACAGCAATCTAACAAGTAAGCGACGAACTGGAACAAATAAATTGTGTCAATCGTGGGTTTTGAACCGGAGACCTCACCATGGGAGACCATTGCTATACCACTTGCATTAGATTGCATTTCCGAATAAGAGGTTACTTCGAACTTAGATGTAACGGGCGGGTTTGCTCAAGTGGTCCAGTTCGATTTTAAAAATACATTAATCTTTGTAACCGTCACCGAAAATTATTTTGCTTGGGCACTCTACTAGGTGTTCGCTTTAAAATGTAACGAAAAAGTATTGATGATATTTCGTCGATCCAAACTTAAGAAAGATTTAATATTAATTTTATGATACGAAAAACTAAAAACTTATCAGTAGAAAATCTGAAAGATCAGCTATAACAGCGGAATATGTATACTCATAACAAACTAACTCACTAAGAGAGAAAAAGAATGAACCTTAAACAAAGGGGAATAACCATATTATTATTTCTAGCTTTCAATAAAGATTGAATCATAACTCCCCTTCTCACAAAAATATCAGGACATCATGTCTCGTGCAAAACGGTTTGAGTAATATTTTGTTTGTTATCGTTTGGTGTCTTATGAATTGCAAAATTATTAATAAGCCTGTTGTATTCGATGGTATTATTTAAGAATTTTGTTATATATAAATATTTAGAAAAAAATTCTGAAAAGTGTAATTTGATGATAAACTGACACTGCGAATTTGATAAATGTATCATATATCACCCTAACAAAAACTCCATGTAGAAAACCTAATGGAAAAATTGATCAGCATAAAAACGAAACCATTCCATAGTTTGGCAAATAGCTAACATGGTTAACTAATGACTCTCTTTAGCGTTTAGCTACTTTATAAACACGCGATAAGTATACAATTCTGAAGAAATATTTACCCTAACATAATTATACATCTATATAATTTTGAAAGTTTATTTATATCAGGCTTCAATTTAAAAAATGAATGCTCACAACACTTTACTTTTTTTCTATAAAAATGGCGGTTCGGATTTCAACCTTACTGCAAGCTTATAGCGCACATTTTTCTCGCAAATCAAGTTACAAAAATGTTAAGTGGTTTGGTTCTAGATCTTAAGCTTTTCCTTCTCTGTGTAGTTCGTTGGAATCTAAATAACTTCGAGTATAAAGAATAGTAGCACCAATAACTGTGGGCAGGAGTATGAGTAATTAATTTATAAAGTGGCCCAAATGTGTAAATCATGTTACCAAAGATATTAAAATACGTCTCCAATTGTCTTTATTTTTTAATAATATGTTAAAGCTTCATTACATCGGTAATATTTTGCCCCTTTTACTCCCAAGGTTTTGTAGTTGCATTAACAATTTAAACTGGCGGAGAAACGAAAAAATATGTTTTTTTTCCGGTCCACCAAAACATTTGTTTTATTATAATTTCTTCAAAGTTTATGTCTCTTTTTCATAAGCCAAAAACAACCTAGCATCACAAGTTTCTGTGTATCCAATGGTACAACACAAGCCCACCTTTTTCTTATACCATTCACTGATGCAAATTAATGGCAATAGATTAAAGGTCAAACAAACATCTGCTTAGCAAATGAAAGCAGATTCGATATATCACAGTGTGAAGAAAACGAGGGAATCAAAGGTTGAGGAAACGTTCGGTGTTTCGTGAATACCACAGAAAATTGATGCCTTTCAGGATATGCCATAGTGTTTTGTGGTATCTCGGTACGGGCGTGTGTGTTGATAATTAAAACGAAGTTTTCATTATCTTCTTGGTAATATTTTATGAGTGTGAGAATCAAGTTGATGAAAAAAGAAAAAAGGTAAAAACATTGATTTGTTAAATTTAATGATTATGATGATGAAAAAATAGGGAGCCGGGGTGATGATAAGGATCATAAGCATGATTATGATTATGATTATGATCATGCGGACGAGGACGATGACGATGATGATGATGATGATGATGATGATGATGATGATGATGATGATGATGATGATGATGATGATGATGATGATGATGATGATGATGATGATGATGATGATGATGATGATGATGATGATGATGATGATGATGATGATGATGATGATTTAGCTCTCTCAGTCTTTTCATTCAATTTATGAAGCTTTAGATAGCAAAATAAAGGTTTCAATTTATATTAGTACTGATATTTTACACTAAAGCACACCAGGTAATTCAGTCTAAATTTTACCACATATACAGAACAGGGAGAATATAATTTATCCAAAATAACAATTGATATTATCAAGATAACAACGAAATAAAAAGCACGATGCTTTAATATACATAAGATTGATACACACAATCTAAAAGGCATCTGCGGCACTATACCTAATAGGTTCAGAGTTTCCCTTATATCAAAGATTTTCTTAGTTTCAGGAAATGCTGTATATTTGACATGAATAGACTTTATCTTCTTTTATTTCTAATGGTAAGGTATTTGGGAGGGATGTAGAAGGTTCGAAGCTCCTCGCATGCTTTACAAATCACTAATACGTGTTATTGATCTTTTTTTATAGACGTTTCCATATCTCATACTCCAAAAAAGCGAAGCATCTCTTTAGTAGCTGGTACCCAGTTGCTGAGACGGCGTTTACGTTATGCTTTGTGTAGATATAATCATAATATTGGAAAATTTATGCTGTTACAATAATCGAAACAAAGATTGTTTCGACCATATTTCTACCATGGCTAATGCTCGATTTACTTTTAAATTTCGACAATCAATTAACATTAACTTTTTCACATGGACTTTGTCAATTCAGCTCTTGTTATGTATTAAAGTCAGCACCCATGTAAGTATGGATAAGAGAAAGATAATTATTATGCAAACAGAGAGGCAACAATAGAGAGACAGTAAGAGTTAAAAAGTATACTTATATTCTAACATGTTAGGCTCCCAAGCATTTGCCATTTCATAACTTGTTTAATAGGAACAACTTTTGAAGCTCATACTAGAAGTATATTCTACTCTCAGATATCTGTATGAGTTAATGAGAGAGAGGGAGGGAGGGAGAGAGAGAGAGAGAGAGGGAGAGAGAGAGAGAGAGAGAGAGAGAGAGAGAGAGAGAGAGAGAGAGAGAGAGAGAGAGAGAGAGAGAGAGAGAGAGACAGAGAGAGACAGAGAGAGACAGAAATAGATTTGTTGATTAATTTATTATTTTTTATTCCTTACATAATGTTTATAAGTTTTTGAATTATACTAGTGAAGACAAAAAGAGCTAGTGACATATGAATAAAAAATTTTATTTAATCAAATTAACAACTTTTGCACCATGGGGAAATGAAATCAAAGGCCATCATGGTTTGTATGACCGTATGTATTTTTTCCTTGACAGAAATTTAAATTGAGCTTTTTTAGTTTACTGTGATAGATATCTGCTCAGATACTCAAATAATATCAAGGACTGTTGGCTTACAAAATATGGCCTGTTAGGCTGACCGGCCATAGAACTTCACGCTACATGCTGCACGTTTCATACCCTGGGCCATATAACTTCACGCTATCATGGTACGTGCTTCATATTTTGCCAGAGACAGAGGGATTTTATTTTTCTTCAAAGATGAAATTTTCCGACGAAGATGCATTGATTTTGCTTTTGTCACGAAAACGAAAAAGACGAAGCATAATTTGGTGCCGAGAAGATTTACTTCTCAGACAACAACGGGGAAAATTTCATCGTACATTTCTTCATTTTCTTGAGAATCTTGATGAAGAACTCTTTTTCAAGTATGCGAGGATGTCGTACAGTACTTACATACACAGATGAAAATACCAAACAAAAAATACAAACTTCAAACAGTAATATGCAAATACTTTATGAACGAATTTTAATGAAAAATAACACGAATTAGGCTGTACGTTCACAGTGGATTTCACTGAATATTAGAGTTACTGGGTTCAGGAGCGCTGTTGCTAAACTGTGAACAGTCTCCTGAACAATATGATTTCATGGAACTCTGAGGACATTCTTTTGACTTTACTCTTGTACTTGTAGTCGGGCACACGAGGATGCCAGAGAAGGGGCCTTACCGTTATCATTTCAACCAAATATTCCTTAAAGTCGTCTATGTTCGCCGGGTCCAGACTACACGTGAAGCAAAAACGTGAGCATCTCCATTTCTCTCTACACGCGTGAGGCGTGAAGCGAGTCCCGTGTAGCGTGTGGCGAGTTCTATGGCCCCGCATGATAAAGACAAAGAGTGTCCACTTTTCTGTACACGTTTAAAACGTGTAACGTGAAGCGTGAAGCGTGTAGCGTGAAGTTCTATGGCCCATCAGACTTATGGAATACTTCTTTCTAAATATAGTTCTATTTCATTCGATCAAAAAGAATGTGGAATTCCAGTTCGGTACATATTGTACATTGGTCGATGTCTTCAAAGATTAAATCGAGTTTGGTGATTTCTTAGGGGAAGAATTTGTTTATCAAACAATCTACATTTGATATATAAATCTAGTAGAGATACAGAGGAAGTAAAGTAAAGAGTTTGTGTGTCAGGGTCGTCTGGCACTTTTTTACTCCATGCTATCATGATAGTTTTTTTAAATCTTTTTTTTATAAACGTTTCCATATCTCATACTCCAAAAAAGCGAAGCATCTCTTTGGTGGCTGGTACCCAGTTGCTGAGACGGCTTTTACGCTATGCTTTGTGTAGATATAATCATAATATTGGATAATTTATACTGTTACAATAATCAAAACAAAGATTGTTTCGACCACATTTCTACTATGGCTAATGCTCGATTTACTTTTAAATTTCGACAATCAATTAACATTACCTTTTTCACATGGACTTTGTCAATTCAGCACTTGTTATGTATTAAAGTCAGCACCCATGTAAGTATGGATAAGAGGAAGATAATTATTATGCAAACAGAGAGGCAACAATAGAGAGACGTATTAGAAAGCGTAATATGTAGCTAGATAGACATATTATAGATAGACAACAAGGTAGTAAAAAATCGTTCTACCTTTGGGTTATGGCCATAGTGTGTAGTAGTATCATATGGCTACACCTCCTGATTTAGCTTGTTAATCCAAGAATTTCATCTGTCATCGGTAGCCTGAACTGTATCATTATACTCCGTCAAGTGTGTTTATAGAGCAGTGAAGGATTATATGATCGGTTTTCTCAGGAATTTCATTAAATTGAGTACACGTTATTCTGGCCATTATACATGCTACACAAGTGTTTCAGTTAGTTATCTAATTTTTGAGACATTTGGAAAAGAGCTTCTTTGTGTATTTGTTGTTGTTTGTTTCATTTCGAGTATTTACCACGGTGCGCGCCCGGTGAATACAGTTCTCCTTTCTTGCTGAAACTTGGTTTTGTTTTGAAAATGTAGTACTTTACGTCATTCATAGGTTATATCGTTCACTTGTTGGGAATTATGGCTCTGTTCATTCAATTACGTCTCATAGAATGTATTCAATCGATAGACAGATTAATGGATAGAGAGACAGATAAAGAGAAAGAAAGAGAGAAAGGGAGATAGAGAAAGAGAGAGAGAGAGAGAGAGAGAGAGAGAGAGAGAGAGAGAGAGAGAGAGAGAGATAAAGAGATAGAGAGGGATAGAAGCAAGAGAGAAGAGATGAACGGATGAGAATGAAAGTGGTTATAAGGAGCATGCTGTGAATCTGGTTTATGAAAACAAACTCAATGAAACAGCCCTAAAAAAAGCTAACATAATATTTTTAGATCACTGTCTCATAAATAACATTTGCAGAAGCTTTGGGTTATACTGAAAAAAAAACTGAAACATTTTATGAGAAGTGACTTGATCGAACGGAACTTGGAAGCGCAGCAGGGAAAAATAACATAAACAGAAAACGGACAAACCATCAAATTAATGTCTTAATACAGGAAAAGTGAGGGCGGCATTGGAGGCAGCGAGGGATCGGAATGTGTGAACGTGCATGATCAACAGCAGCACAATGCACGAAAGGCTTCTTGATGAATGCATCTCGGCAAGTGGGTAGATAACGATACCGGTACTATAATTACGATTGTGTACGTAATAAAATATCGACCGCCTTTAAGTTACAGTAGAGGAGATACGAGAATGCAGTAATCACACAGTGTTTGCAATATATATACATTGTGTAAATGCAATTAATTTAGTTTAGGTGTTTGCAAGTTCCACCGTTCTCTAAATTTAAGCTAGATCAAAATATCTGTTAATTCTAGATGCTGTCTTTCTGAAAGGGACTTTGCAGTGAAAAAAGACAATACTCGAAGTCTGTAATTATGAATTGAGAAAATGGAGGGTGATGCAGCTTCTTATTCACCGAGAGATAGTAAATACAATTGTTAAATAAGCTTAAATCTCCTACTAAAGGTATTTTTACTTATCGAAACTACTCTAAGTCTCTTGTCTAAGCTTCCAGCACTGTTATAATCACTACTCCTATGGTTGCAATTACAACCTCGGAGTAGCTTACAGCTCATCGTAAGCCTTCTTACTCTTACATCTTAATATCTGTGCTCAACGTTGCAGTCACGACTCCTTGTGTTGGCGGTCCGCTGTTTGAATCTTACGATCGGCGGATTTATTTGTCTGATTTCCTCCCCTGTAACTGGTTGTGTCGCTGTCAGTATAATGTGGCGTGGTATCCCCGCCCTGTCTCGTGTGTGGCAGCACATACAATGTTAGACGTCAGTCTTGGGGCCCGTCCACGAAATGGTCTATATAACGATGACGTTGGACGCTAAACTCACTCAACTCAATTCCGCCCCTTATTTCGTGTGAATTTTAGTTCAACTAGCTTGTTTTGTAGACTAGCGCTTAAAACACAAGATCATCTACCAATTTTTATATTCGGAAGAGAGAGGTTTTTACTGGCAAAAGTAAATTGAAAATAAAGGACAACATGGTTGCTTTTGCCTTACAGCATACAGTATTATCTATCAGGTTTTGTAGCCAGTCCTCAGAATCACAGGCGAAAACATGTTTGCTTTTTACTTAGTTGCACTTCTTCAGTTTGTGCAAATAGTGGCATATGAACTGAGGCGAGTAAAAATAAGATCTAAAGATTTGTAGTTTAAATCCGAACAGGAGCCAACTTTCTACTTTACACATGGCTTCTATAGTGACAGTTATACAACGTAAAATTATTGTTAAGCCAGAAAACTAAGTCTTTGGATAGTAAAATGATACTAAAATGTTCCATCTATACTTGTTTCGCCATGATAAAGTGAAATCAAATGTTTATAAGTTCATTTTGTCCTAATGTTTGTTCTATTCTACAACAACCCCTACAGTATTTGTTTTGGTGATTCTTCTGTACTGAGTCGGATTGTGCTGTTATCTCTGATTTTACCCAAACCGTAGATAAAACCTTTTAATGCTAACTCATGTAATGTCTTTTTACATTTTATTGGAGTGCAGGAATATAACTGCAGTAGCTGAGTCCGATGAAAGTAGTATTCGATAATTTAGATTGGAAATCCAGTCTCCATCAGGTTAGTTTGTTTAATTCACAATCTTTTGAAACAACTCTGTATGATTGCATTTTGACTTATCTCAGGCATGCTAGAGAGTTCAGTTTCATTTGAAATAATAAAAAAAATTAAGAAAGTTATTTGAGGTTTTATTAGAATTCGATCGGGTTATCTTTGCAAAGTTACATTTCAAAAACTAGATTATTTTCCCGTTTTCCATTCTTCCGTTTGTTTACTTATTTCAACAATTATTTTAATCATGAAGATCATATGACTAAGACCCAAAAAGGCAGATGTTTAAATTCCTTAGGGGAAGCTAGTATAAGATACGTTAGATTCGACAAGGGCATTAGTCCTGCTTAAAGTTATTAACGTAGCTGGTCCTTCACTTAACTGTTTCTTTCTTTTGAAAATAACGTAAAAATACGCTCTGTCTGCACAGTTAAAAAAAAACAACTCCGCAGATACAGCATATTTTTACACTATTTTTTTTATTAAAGAAAAAACGGAGACGAGCATATTTTTTAGCTTGCAATTTCATTCAAAATTAAAATATTTAAGACAAAGTACTTGACAAGCCCCTCAGCTTAAATGCGTAAAAATAATTTTGGTTCAGCTCTTTTTTTTTCACTCGGACACAATTTTGTTCCCATAAAACCTGACATGAAGCATTAATAAATGTATTAAATCACAAGAAAGCTTTTTACCGTGTTATTATAATTGAGTGAAGCACAGGTTCTGAAATCTCAAAATAAAAATGGGACAGATATTCACACGAATATTGTGCATATCAAGATAATAAAAAAACGCGTCTGTGCAATTTATTTGATTACCAATTTTTACTTAAATGTTTAAACCAAATTTTATTTTTGTAATAGTAACTCTTTCAGTAATTTTGTTTTACTTTAAAAAAAAAAAAGTCTTGAGCGTTTGAATGTGGACTCATCTTGAAGTAACAAAATATTTCATCCGTAATATTATCTGAAGATGCAGTCCCCTGCCCCAAAGGTATCATACATTGTAATCTCTTTCATTTTTAAAGTCTCCACCGGTGATAAGGGGTTAATTTTAAAAATGAAATAAAGGCTGTAATGTATTGTTAAATCCACGGTTAATTCATTAAGCCAAAATTCAAAGGTGTTTAACAATTTAATTCACTGTAAAGAAACTCTGCATCTCAATAGCTAGTGGTTTTCAATCACTTGTCTTTATTTTGTTTAATATAATACGGTGGGCATGAATAACAAAATAGTTTGAATCCCTGAAATCTAAGCAAAATTACATCGTTATTTTTTGCAGTGAAATCGTCAATGGGAGATAATCCAAACTGTAATTTTAGAAATGTTGTTTGGTAAGAGTTCCCTGCCTTAGTGAAAACCTCACGGCTGAATTGATGGACTTGTCCAACTCATTCAACAATATTTCTTTTAACGTTTTTTTTTATTTTTTAAGATTCCAACATCCCTATATCTCGATAGATACCGACGTAAAACAGTCAGAAGCGTTTTGAAAATTATCAGAGAGATTAATTTGGATAATTATGAATAATAATTCCTATCAGTGCAATTTATAATCATAGCCGAATAGGTTAATCCTGGAAGACAAGCTTACGGCCCTAAATATACAAATATTTTTAACCCGTATCCTAACCGAGATACCCCGAGATAACAGATTTGATTTTAGTTCAGCACTGAAGCATAGTTGCTCGTCAAAATCGCTTATATATATATA
>RQTK01000952.1:146363-166696 GCA_003991915.1 Elysia chlorotica
AGAGAGAGTGAGAGGGTGAGGGAGAGAAAGAGAGATGAATTTGGGGGGGGGGGGCGAAAAAAGCAGACGAGAACAGAGAAAAGAGTAGGTAGTAAACAAATTGAAAAAGAAATGAGAGAGAAAGAGGGGTGATAGACTACTATGTAAATTTTTTGAGTAAAATTCTAATAATCAAAAAGCTATCCAAACGTATGAAGTATTTGCAGAAGTGTTTATTTTAAAAATAACAAATGGCAAACAGAGGCACAAGCAATTTCAAGCCTTGTCGTAATTTCACATCCACCTCTGTTTGACAACGAATTGTCTTAAAGTTCCAAGCTTTCCGCAAACACTTTGTTTTCTACGGCGAGTGCGCGCCGTACGTGAGAAAGGAAAACCTCGTTAATCGAGATGGCGTCGATTCCCCAGGGTGTCATTTAACATGTCCCAGCTGCAGAGAAACGGACAAGCACTTCTGCTTCGATTACATTTGGGATCAGCGCAAACATAGCTCAGTGTTATAAAACATCTTAAGGTCCCGAAAACAAAGAAAAGGCATACAGTGTGTAATAAATTTTCGTTGTGAGTATTTTGAAAACTTCTAATAAACTTAATCACGATAATTGTAATCTTTGAAAGATGATAGTAGGGCCTATAACGTTGTTTTTTGTTTTTTTTAATTGAAAAGAAAAGTTTGATCTTATTCCACAGTCATGTATTTTGTTCAATAATATTCTATAACTGCTTCTCGTCATATCGCTCTTTCTCTCTCTCTCTCTCTCTCTCTCTCTCTCTCTCTCTCTCTCTCTCTCTCTCTCTCTATCTTTCATTATTCACTGTATATGTCCGTTTGTCTGTCTCATTTTCTTGCTTTCTCCCTCTCATCGTTTTTTTTAAATTATGAAGTATTTTTGAAAGATTTTTTTATCATTTTTGGGTCGCTGAAAAAATGACCCTATTGCTTTTAGATAAAACAACAACAACAAAGAGTCAGGAATATTGAGATAAGACGCCAAACCCCTACATTTCTTATTTAGTATTTACCTGTTTTTCACTAATTCCACGTCGTTTGTTCGACAAAGCAGACAGTCTCTCTCCACCTTTCGGCTATTCAAGAGAAGAAATATGACGGTCATAAACTGTACACTTAGACAACATCATGTTGGTAAAGCTGCTATCATTATTTAGCTGTTGCCGCACATTCAAGCCTGAGCAACAACATCAGGCGGAGCAACAACACCAGGCGGATAGCGCTACACCTCCTCACAAACTTTGTGAAAGCAACGAAACGCACTGAACCCGCATCTCTCCCGCTGGGGCGACAGCCCATTTAGTCTAGTCGATTTGCTTAATCTTCCCAACCCAATGGTTTAACACACTTACTTTCACAAAACACAGGATACCAAGAGGGACTAATGTCAGGTTGATTCGATGATAAAAATAGAAAGCCCAGGGAAGGAAAACATTAATCAATCACAATGGTTGTGTAATAAGGCATATTGCAGTTTACAAAGATACAAAATGGAGCTACAGGAATCTAACCTTCCATTGACAGACGCCATTGTTATTATATGTAAGCTACTTGAAGGTATTTTCTATTTATTTCATCCCCCCCCCCTAAAAACTCTATATACATGTGTGTGTTGTATCTTTCAATTTTTACTATCTTCACGCATCTTTATCTCACTCAGTCTGTCAACCCGTCAATTAGACTGTGGGACAACATTTTGGAACAATATTTAAAGAAAAGGCAGGCATGCATTTTCAGCGTAATGTGGACCTAGATCTAGTCCATTTCAACTGAATGTAACAAAAAAATACATATATAGACTACTCTGTTGGAACTGGTATCATTTTGGATTTTTGTAATTTATTTACACACATACATATATTGCTTTCTACATAAAAAAACATAACTCTTTCGTGATATTTTTTTAATCTAGAAAACATTTAACTTTATGGCATACGTGAGTTTTTGACGAAATAAGTACACTGAAACTAACACTGCAAACCTGTTCCATTCTTTGTTCCGCGGGATGATTATAGACATGAATTTTTGGGAAATATAATATAAACAATACGTAACATACTTAAAAGGCAGAATTTGATTTTCCCCTGTCAATGATATCGACTTCTTTCTGAGCGTCTCAAATATATCGATGCATTCCAAACAACATAAGACTTGCATGATATACAATTGTTTTTAATATTACACATTGGTTCCGATCGCCAACGAAAAGAATTATCTCCGACAACATTATACTATCCATATTACCTCTAAACTATAATTATAATATGATTTTCTTCTTTTGACCGCTCCATCTTGCTCCTCCATACTCGGCAGCTCTGTCATAGTTTCGCTGCCTAATGCAAAACTTTCCATCATTTAATGACTCCTAACGATGATGAGACTTTCACCGTTAATTTTTCCTGCGCAGCCCAGGCGGAAATGTATCCCCTGGGACAATAGGCAAATGTTGATAATCCGAAAATCGGGAATTGCCCGAAACAAGGCCTAGCCTGAGAGAAGCGACGCCAATAAAGCGCAGGTCATGCATTTTTCATGGCAACTGGCATCTCGTGAGCCCGGCTCCAGAACGTGACGTGGTAGCCACACATCTGGGCACTGGGCAGAGGCAACGTTTCGGGAGCTCACTAGCTCAGGGATTGCAGCGTAAGACCACACGAAAGTGCTGCACAATTATTAATATTATCATCTAGCTGAAGCTTCCTCAAGTGTTAGAGCGTTGGGCTCTCGATCGGAAGGTCACCGTATCGACCCAATACTGGTTGGGTGCTAAGGTCTCGTAAATGATATTAATTCTACTTGATGTGATATCACTGAGTCTATAGCTGCCTCTGCAATATTAAATTATTCATTATTCCACAAGAAAAACTATAGAACTACCATACGCTAGAATGTTTACGTGTTCATGTCAATTTGTCAGTCATGAGCCTTATGTATATGGGAAAAAAATGAAACCATAGGACGCAGATTTTTTTCAAGCATGTATTAGGGGTGGATACCAAGCTGCTTGCAGTAACCTCTTTTATTAAAATAGGACTAGGAGGTTTATATGTTAAATTTTTCTCTTAGATTGTCGAATAGTGTAAGCCAATTTTGTTTCATAGGCAATTTTCGAAACTAATTCCAGAATGATTGAAATGAATTCAGTTTACGACTTTAAAAAAGCTGCTGAATTTCCCGACAATATACTGAAAGAATAAATCTGCACTTTTGAAGGGCATGTAACTAAACATGTTAAAAAATAAATGTATCAATATGGAATGACTTCCTCTTCAACAAAACAAAATAATTTAAGCAGCAAGAAGAATATGGCTACTTCAAATTTGTTTTCTATTTAAAATGATATGATGCAATTTTCTAAAGGACTTCTTTTACCTCTTTGACCAGAGTTATACCCACACTCGCAGTGACGGGAGTCTCTTCAACATGACCCACCTGCGTGCCAATACTAAAGTCCACAAGTTCATCCTTCCTGGAGATGCTAATCGCAGAAGATACTGCTCTGGCCGAGAAAACCCTTCAGCGACTCTGCAATCGCTTCGTTCATGTATGCGTTGAGTTTGGTCTGACCATAAGCCTAAAAAAATAACACCATGGGACAAGGCATAGGCAGGACCCCCTACATATCCATTTGTGATCACACCCTGGAGTTGATGGAGAGTTTCACCTACCTGGGCTCTAATAGCCAGTAACCTCTTATTGGACACTGAGCTTAACAACCGCATTAGCAAGGCAGCAATAGCAATGGCCCACCTGACTAAGAAAGTATGGAGCAACACCATGCTGACCACTGACAACAAGTTGAGAGTGTACCAGGGTTGTGTCCTAAGCACGCTGCGGTACAGTAGTGAAAAGAGGGTCGACTCAATGCATTCCACCTGCGAAACCTCAGAAAGATTTTGAGCACCATCTGGCAATTTCGTGCCCCAAACAAAGCTGTGATTACCAGAGAAGACATGCCAATCATGTTTTCCATCATTTTTTTACGCGGTCTCGGTCACGTGGTACGTATGTTAGACGGCCGAATTCCAAAAGATGTTCTGTATGCTCTACTGGTACTAGACCAACCGTCAGACCGTTTCTTAGGTTCAAGGATGTCTGCAAGAGCGACCTGAAGCTCGGCAACATCCATCACACCAACCCTGAATCTACGGCTGCAGACCAAGACGCCTGGCGGCCCAATGTGAAGCTGCTGTGGAAAAAAAAGAGTACGCAGATCTTACAGAGCAGCGTCAGTTGCAGTACCGGAAGGGGCTGACTCCGGATTCCCCTGTCGAAACAGTAGCAGGACCATCCACTAAAAAATCAGCCTGGTCAGCTTCAGCAGGCGCTGCCATTTAACATTAAATTAATCTTACTAACAGGCGCATATACTCCATTGCCTCCCGAGACAGACGGACGGTATCAACCAATTATGTTTATTATTATTATTATTATTATTATTATTTTATTATTATTATTATTAGCAGAGGGACCAGGCATCTTGATTGAAAAAATCACACAGGGAAACTGTCTCTTTGATTGGACAATGGCCTGGGGTGGGGATTTGGGACTAAGCGGTGACTGTGGTTTTGAGCTTGTATGAGAATTTTCTTTTTTTTTCAAATAAGAACAGAATGGTGGGGGGAAAACGTTGAGAGACATAGAAATGATTTAGATTTAGAAAGAGAGAGGCTGACTGTCGGACTGACTGAGACAAAGTACCGTAGATAGAGAGCGATATATAGAGAGAAAGAGAGAGAGCGCGAGAAAGAGATATAGAGACAGAGAGAGAGAGAGAGAGAGAGAGAGAGAGAGAGAGAGAGAGAGAGAGAGAGAGAGAGAGAGAGAGAGAGAGAGAGAGAGAGAGAGAAAGAGAGAGACGGACAGCCAGACAGAAAAAGACAGATAGCAGGAGAGGTCGACGGATGAACAGAGAGAGGAAGAGAGGTGAAACAGACACACGAACAGTGACATAGAAAGAGAGAAAGGGATAGAGATAGGAAGAGACATAGAGAGAGTGGGGGAAAAAACCGTGAAAGGAAGAGAGAGGCTTGGTCACTTCTGCCATCCATCTGCTTCATAAGAAGCAAACATACAAAGAGTGTAAGTTTTCATATCCAAATTTCCCTCTGTTTTCTCTAAAATATAGTTGCTAGAGGCAACACTATGGTAAAAAATACCTTTGCCTCAGATGTATTCTTGTGGGCGTTTTGGCTAATAAAACTAGCCTTTTTATGCCAACATTCAAATCCTAATTATACTTTACCCCAGGAATCAGGCGCAGCCCAGCGAGAAGATTTGATTCCTTCTCTTCCCTGTTTACTCTGTTGGGCCCTAGAGCCCCATTCAACCCGCCAGCAGAATCGTCAAAATCCAACAAATTACGACCCCTTCTAGAAGAAGGGTGTTATATTTTACAAATCCCTTTTCTACCGCCCTTGTGGAGCGTGAAATACGCTAGTTGGAAATCTCCATTCACGGCTCCGCGGGTTTGAACGGTAACTTGAGCAAGTGGCGCGGATGTCGCCGATGTTGTCATTCATCAACTAGAACAAGCCGAAATTCTAAAGATTGAACCAAGTTTGTGTGCTTATTTAACCGCTTCGCTCCAAACTGGTCACGTTGCAATAATCCTAGGAAATAATGAACTCAAATCGTACAAAATTGCTCGGCTTCAGGAAACGAGGGGAAAACGGGGGAGGAGTGTGGTGTGGACATTATATTGAGACATTACATTAACAAAAACAACATTCACATCGGGGGCATAATGTGGGTGAGACGTTTGAAACTTAAAGCTGTAGCGAAAACAAATTAATGTAATTGTAAAGACTCAGGGTTGAAGATTTGAAAGAGAATGAGAGTGCCAGGATAGAGAAGGTTCTTTTTGTGTGGCAAGTTAGTGAGAGTCAATCTCTCAAGTGGTAAATCGTTTTTGTTTATTAAAATAACGTGTAAGACGATCTGATCCAGACCTCGCCTGTATTAGGTGTTAACCATTCATTATTTTTTTTATCAAAATGTTCGTTCTAATTCATGAATATGTTTTGACTGTTCATTTATTGAATCAATGTTTCCGCGCGTTCCAGCTTAGCTGTAAATGAATATCACATTTATTTCTTTATGTCAAACTGTTCTATAGTCATTTTAATTTTCGAGTCATACTCGTGTAGCTTCGAAACTATGCCATTGTTTTTAATATTAAACCAAGTCTTAAAGATTATACAAATGTTTTAAATTCCATTTTTAGTAGCCACATTTATTTGTTTCAACCTCGTGAAAGAAAGAGAGATTTCGTTAAGGCAACAAAGAGAAGGAGATAGAGAGAGAGGGGGGGGGGGGGGTGGAAAACAGAGGTATAAGAATAAAAGAGAGAACTGCATAAAGAAATTGCATGTTCATTTAGAGACGAAGTTACAAAAGGAATGGGAGGAAATAGAACTTGGGTTTGAAAAAATATAGGGAAATGCAGACAGTCAATTTAAACGTAGGATATGAGAGAGAAACACAGGTAAAGAATGTGAGGGAGAGAAACGGAAGAGAGAGAGAGAGAGAGAGAGAGAGAGAGAGAGAGAGAGAGAGAGAGAGAGAGAGAGAGAGAGACAGACAGACAGACAGAAACAGACAAAAAATAGACAGGCAGGCAGACAAATAGATAGACAGACGAGCAAAAAGCAGAGGAAGAGATTTTTTTTATCAAATTCTCCTATCCACTTGGTTTTGTTCTTTTAATTGTGTAGACTATTACACCAGGGTGACACCTTTTATGTAAAAAGATATAAATCTAACTAAACATTACAAAGAAACAAAAAGTTTACCAATTTGATGTTATTTTGTTATTCGATAATCAAACAATACCATTTTTTATATTTTTCTCCTGCCTGCATCTCCCATGACAATCAGAGACAGGGGCAGAGGTACACCTGTGAGATTGCAAAAATAGCAATTCTCGCAAATCACATTGAAACATACATCAAACAAAAGGTGCACATTTCTATTTTTTATTTCTGTTTGAATTTTGTAAATCGGACAAGTAGTTTTTTTAGTGAATTTTTTAAATGGCATGGTGTATGCCTACGAAAGCTTAGAGTTTTTTGTTTACCCTAGCAACAGAATTGTTTTGATTCTTTGCACACACTGCGGCTGTATAATGTGTAAATCTAGACCTTTTTTTTCTAGACATGGGTTAAGAGTCAATAACAGCTTCTTTCAGAGTTAAAAGTAAACTTCCTGTTTGACAAGAAGCTACTTTCACTTCCATTTCATGCTTCAACGTCTCTATCTCTGACTTGAATTCGATTGTAAAACTTATCTTGAAATCAAAATGCCTCGTTCAAGTGGATCTAGACCTAAGAAAAGAAAGTGATTCTTTCAGAAGAATAATACTTTTGCTTCAAAGATCAGAATTAGAGAGGAAAGTGAACAGAGTCCAACAGTAGATCTAGATTCAGAGACACCTAGCCCTAGTCAAAGTTCAGGAGTAGATAAAGATATTGAAAAGTCCACTCCTAGCAGCAGTAGATCTAAACAAAAGCTAGAGGGACTCTATGGGGTTACCAATTCCAGTGATGAGTCAGATTCAGATTTAGATCTAGAAAGTTATGATTGTGAAGATCAAAGTGAAGCTGGCTATAGGATTATTGACCAAGACCTCCTGAAGAGTCAAGTGCATTTGGATCTTGTTTGCCGACAGTGTCATAGCACGTCCGAGCTGGTAGAGGAAAAACGCAGCGGATTAGGTTCCATGTTTCGCTTCCAGTGCACAAACAAAAAATGTAGTGTTGCTAAACCATTTTTCTCAGACCAACCCATCAAGGCAAAGGAAACATGTGGTTTGTTAAACCATTCAATAAACAGAAGGATAGCTCTTGCGATGCGGTATATCGGTTGTGGACTTACTGCCCTTAGAATATTTTGTGGCATAATGAATCTACCTCCCCCAGTTGCAAAATCATCTTATGACAAAATCAAGACCTGTATTAATGAAGCTGCAGTGGTTGTTCAGGGTGAAAGTATGGGAGAAGCTGCTAAGCAAGAGTATTCTCTCGCTGAAAATTGAGACATAGATGACGAGGAAAATCTTAGAGCACCTCGAGATATTGATGTTTCCTTGGACGGTACATACATGAGTAGAGGTTATTCTTCTAAGGTTGGGGTTGTCACAGCAATAGGCTGTGTCACTGGAAAAGTTTTGGACACATCAGTCAGATCTAAATCATGCAAAAGCTGTGACTTTTGGTCTAAAAGAAAGGATTCTCAACTAGAAAAGTACAAAAAGTGGTTAGAGACTCATCCCTCGTCATGCGAGGCGACTCACGAAGGAGGACAAAGAAAGGATAAGAAAGGCAGAAATAAGAGCCACAGAAGCCTCCCTGGAGTATAGAAGGCAGAAACGAAGGGAAAAGCTGGCAGCTGATGAAGCAAAAGAAGACGGAGCCTATGCAAGTGGTGCACACGCCTATAAATAACGGTCAGTTTGGCTTTTTTCTTTAGTCTAATTTCTTCTGAAATTCAATATGTCACAACATTGCGCGCACAATATCTCAGGTATTTATGGATGGATTTTTTTCAAATAAAAAGCATTTTTATCAGCATTGCCAGATCTAGGATTTGACTGTTTTATTTTCTTAAATTAGGTTTTAGTTCCCTGACAAATCACATGAAGATCACAAAATTATTTTGAAAAACATATGTGATCATTCGGGTGACCAAATGTTATGAAAATTTTATCTAATCAAAAATTAAAAACAGACAAACTGTTGCATTATACCTTATCTTTGAACAGTACAAACAATTTGCCCTAACTTCTCTTTATGTGTTTGCAACCCTGCGCGCAAAATTATCATCATTTTCAAAAAAAATTTTAATTTTTTCTAAATTTCTGGAATCTCTATGTTAAAATACTTTCTAATGCATAAAAGTATGCTATGCTTCAAGATGTATGTCTCACTTTTATTTTGCAAAAAAAGTGTGTAAAAATATTGAAAAATGAATTTTTTTATGAATTTTTTAGTACGGCATGTCTCTCTCAGGTGTACCTCCCCCCTTAAAGTTTTTAGATCAAAAGTTGCCGGTTTCCAATATTTTAAAGCCTACCTATTTTCCAGAATAAAAATTTAGTCATTTTTTGTTGCAATGACTTGAATTTTATTTTATCTGATCTATTTGCAAATATGGATTTTGATCAAGGATGGGGGCGAAGTGGCGCAAAGGTTTTGAGTTGGTCTATGTCTATCAATCGGGAGGTCCGTGGTCAAAACTCACAAGCAGTAAAAAAAAAGTCATTTGTCCGATTCCGTCCCCTACTGGTTGGATCGGTGTCAGTATCATGTCACCGGCTAAGACGGGAGTTCTGGTATCTTCCGCGCTCTCTCTCTGTGACAGCACATACAATTGGTAAACGTAAGTCTTGGGACGCGACAACAATATAGCCTTGCTGCTGACGTTGGTCGTTACGACATTATTGAACCCATTTCATAAGGAATATGATTTCACCAAGAGTAAGAAGCTATGCTTCAGGTTTTAGTTAGGTCCTCGAGTAAAAATGCTAAACAGAGCAACAATTCTCGCCATTCAAAGAGAGGAAAAAACGCAGAAATGACAAAATGGCGTTTCTGCTTGTCGCATGCCCTTATACAAATTTGAGCAACTTTTTATGAAATCGCACGCTCGATTTGTCTTCCTATGAAAAATCTCAAAATAGATTTGAACAGAAAGTTTAAACCGTTAGATTGTTCTTTGAAATTAATCAATGTTGTCAACGTTTCAAATAAAATGTACAACTTATTATAATTGTTTCTCTGTACTGTTCCGTGTTCGCTCTCTCTTTTACTTTAGCACAAGAAGCTATAACTGATTGGCTTTGCTAACAGTTTTGTTACCGTTGCAGGTAATTATTCCTTATTTTTACCTGCATATCACATACCTACATTTTAGGTTGAAAATATGATTGAGGCAGGCGGAAGATGCTTATGCATTACTTAAACGTTGTTTATTGTATTTTAAAAAAGCTTAATTTTGGAGAACCATATTCAAATATACAAGCATAAATAAATCGAAATAAGATGAAAGCATTTTTAAAAGAATGTATTTTGTAAAAATGCAATATTAAGTTTTCTTCCATCGAACTCATAGCTTTTCTTGCAAACTAATCAACCGCTTCCAGTTTTGTAATTTAAAAAATTGGTAAAAACAAAAAAAAACAAAAAACGAAAACTGGAAGCAGCAGTATATGAACCAACCAAAAGTTTCATGCTTTATCATAGTCCCAATATAGGCTGAAAATAACTGAGTCTTCTGCTCACTTATCAGCTAATATGTTTCTTTATTTTATCGAATATTGTCCTCTCTTTATCTCATTCTTGCTGTTTCGCTCTATCTCACTATCTCTCTGTTTCTTTCTGTCTCTTTCTCTCTGTCTGTCTCTTTCTCCCTCTGAAACACCATTTCTCTGTGTACCTGTGTCTCTCTACCTCTCTCCGATAGTCCCTCTGCCGAACGTATCTACATTTCTCTATCTATCTATCTATCTATCTATCTATCTATCTATCTATCTATCTATCTATCTATCTATCTATCTATCTATCTATCTATCTATCTATCTATCTATCGCTGTCTGCACTTTATTGCATGCATTCAATATTAAACCTGTAGGCTAATTCAAACTGCGCTGCAGATGACTTAAAAAAAAATTCTAATGCTTTTCTTTGGTTGGGTAGTTGTTGTTTTTTATTTGAAATTTAAAATTCATAGTATTTAACAAACAAGATATGTATGAAAAATTAATTTAATGTTGACGTAAAAATAAACACATAACGTTAAATGAATTTTCAAAGGAGCATGCGTTTTTTTTTGTTTTTTTTTTACTGGAACCGATGCGTAGATGGTATATATTTAAAGCCTAAAAAAATCATATGTACAAAAAACCCCACTAAATTAATAGTCATGTATTTAAAGGATGAGGACAATTAAATATAAAGTAAAATGATATTGTTTGTATTGTTCACAGGTATCACTTCATAATTTAATATCACAAAATATCAAAAGATAAAAACACATACGAAGAGGACATTAATATGTGTATTCACGGCAACAGTTTACTATAGAGTAATGTTTGCTGTTACTGTGAACAGTGACCATCAATTTATCCAATTTTCTTCATTGACATCACACCCTCTGTTTATATCTAAAACACCAGTAAATCATTTTATATATGATTTTTTTTTCTTTTTTGGAAATCTGTCCACAAAGCCGATCTGTTTGATCTCTTTATCTCTCTCTCTCTCTCTCTCTCTCTCTCTCTCTCTCTCTCTCTCTCTCTCTCTCTTTCTCTCTCTCTATCTCTCCCTATATGCATCTTCTTATCTATATATCTATCTTAATATCTCGCAATCTCATTCTTTCATTTCATCTGAATTTTTTTTCCACATTTTAGCCGTATGACTTCTCTTTGCCTTGAAATCCACCATCGTACTGTGTATTCTGGTATGCCAGTGTTTTTGCCCATGAACAAAATGAGTGATCGGCGTAGTACTTAATGCCTGAATTATCGTCATTCAATTAAAACATATTTTCTTCATTATCAGAATGATGATATTGGAGCACCAATAATCGTTTAAGTCTGTTAACTCAGCGTCCTTTTTATTCAAAGGGCGTAAAAGTATAATCACTTGTGTAGTAATTGTTTAAGACCATTTAGCGCTAAAATTATATGCAACATAATACTGTAAGATGCGGGGTTATCATATTCATGTTGATAATTCTTTGCTGCAGATTATCATGTCACTGGCAATACTAACTAAGTCAAATCATTGTCGCCTACGTGTAAACAAATCAGGTCTCAGCACTGACGGCTCTGCTGGGTAGTGTAGCTGGGGATGGCGGAGATCTAGATCTTGACAGAGACTGTGGGGAGGGGAGGAATTGTCCTGCTAAGGGATGTGAAGATTGGGGAACTGAGAGACTAGGTGAGAGATGGCGAGAAGGGGGTGGGAGGCCTAAGAGTTTTCCACCAAAACCTGGGGGAAGATGACCAGGAAGGAATGACCTCGAAGACAGTGCTGCATGATGGGTCATGTGACTAAGACTTAGCGCGTTGATCGGTGATGGTTTAATTGGCACCGAGTGCAGAGATCCTTCCTCCGAGCTCGCCCGCTTAAGCAGCTCCATGTTGGTGGAGTAGCGTGATGCCAGGCTGTTGTTTATGCTGGGAGAGGACAAAGATGGCATGGAAGTCATACAAGGCAGGCCACCTCCGAGAGACGATGACGCAAGGTCCAAGGACGCAGCGTAGGAGGCCAGCAGGCTGGGAGGAATTGTCGAGGCGAACTGAGAGATAAATGGGGGAAGAGACGGTGGGAAGAGATGGGGCGGGGCTGGGGGAGGAGGCGGTGGTGGAGGCAGCTTCACGCTGGATGGGGACTTGTAGTCCGGGGATATGAGATTGTCAATGGAGAAAGAGTGTTTGGGCGTGGATGCTGGTGGACTCGTGTACGGCTGTTGAAATCTGGATGCTGCAGCCGCGGCAGCCGCTGAGGACGCCCATGACTGATGGAGCCTAGCTCTGACTGCGGCTTCCTGTATGTATGCTGCTGCCTCCAGAGATGACGACGACTTGATTGCGTGTAGCATGTCTGGAGACGGTGGAGGTCGGATATTACTTCCAGTACTGCCAATACCAGCGTTCTCCATTTGTTGCATCTGCATCTGCAGGAGTTGCATTTGCCTGAGTTTGAAGCGCTTTCTGCGTCTGAGGAAGGATCCGTTTTCAAACATGTCCCCGCACATCGGGTGGAGTGCCCAGTACGAACCTTTTCCTGGCCGGTCTGGACGACGCGGGATCTTGATGAAACAGTCATTGAAGCTCAGGTTGTGGCGAAGCGAATTCTGCCAGCGCTGCGTGTTGCGGCGATAGAAGGGAAAGTTATCCATGATGAACTTGTAGATGTCGCTGAGGGGCAGCATCTTCTCGCCAGAGCTCTGGATGGCCATGGCAGTAAGGGCGATGTACGAGTACGGTGGTTTCTGTTCGTCGTACGTGTTTCGGCCTGGGCGTGGCATCTTCTCGGTGTTGCTGTTGGTTGTTTTCAGTTATGTTAATTGATTGAACAAATATTAAGCAGCCAATTTCTCAAAAGATGCAATAATCACGGGCTTCAACGAGATGAGCCTCTGTCAAAACGAAACTCTTTAAATCAGTATATGGTGTGAAGACATTATGGCTTTGCTCGATCTTTGCATTTGCAATGTTTCAAATCAATACTTCTTTTCCTGATGTTCTGCGAAAATAGAAATAAAATATTCTTGATTAGAAAAGTGCAATTACAATCTACTGTAGCATTGTATTTAGGAAAAAAAAAGGAATCAAATCTTAAAACAGAGATGTGTTTTTAAGTCTTTTCTATTTTTGGCATTTATAGACATAGTGCATTGTATCACATTTGGTTGGTATGAAGATAAGTGTTTTTCTTTTGTTTAATTCTTTTAATATTTTTACTTTGTTTATGTTTTTTAAGATTATAAATAGGCTGTTTTTTTTTGCACAGTTTTGTTTTTGTCTTTTTTTCTTTGGAATATGTGGTGTTATTGGAAACATTTTTAGAAGAAGAGGGTTGTGGACATTGGTATGTTTTCATTTTAGGCATTTAGTAAATTTTCTGCGCAGTTTAAAATATATTCACTTATGAGGGGAATTAAATAACAGAAACAATTATTGAATTACTGCAAAATACTTATTGCAGTCACTGCTTAATATTAAAGAGGTTCTAACTCAATAATGAGTCATATAAACTGTCAAAGAAATAGCTTTGAACAATTCACGGAATAATTCGCACCTCATTTTGTTTATTCAATGAAGCACGTGATTCTTTTGGCAAAAATATTTTGTACTTTAAAAGTTTCCAATCATTTGAACAGTCTGATCCCCCCCCCCCACACACACACGTTTTCATAAATTATTACAAAAAATAGTTGAATTATATGTGAACTAGTTCAGAACCCACGTGGGTATTGTTGAGTGGGAAAAGTTGGAGGATTCCAGAAGAATTTGAACAGTGCTAAAATTTAAAATTATGTGAGAAACCCTTGAAGGAAATCATTGTAAACACTTGGCTTGTATTCTCGTTTTTTTTTTTGTCTTTGATTCCTATTTCTAATAAATTTTTCTTTACTTTGTTTGGACATTTTTCTGACATAAGAAATATCTCTATAACCGAAAGATTATGCCCAGGCAAATCTATGACACTTGTCTAATGTATCGCATATTTCGGTCCTTCCGCTAAAAAGCCTTTATCAATTTTGGGTTTAGCTCCATTATTCGTGGGTATTGTGGTATGGACAAAGCTGGAGGATTACAGATACACTGTAAATGAAAAGTGTGCTTGAAGTAAACTGAAAATTATGTTTCTTCAGAGTGTATACTTTTACAAATTAATGGATTGCAAGGAAAGTATATTTTTCACAAATTGATACCCCGTTCTTTGAACGGAGAAATCATTAAGTACAATCGTAATTAATTAGCATGACTACATTGAGAGTCATTCGGGATCGGGCACGAAAATGAACATTATATTCCCCAAAAGAATAAGTACAAAGTATTATGTCTATTTAGATCTAGATTTACATCCAGATATGCCTAGGCATAGTAGGTTATATTGTTGCCAGTCTAAGGGTTAACTATGTCGGAAAAGTCTTTAAAAAAAGTCTAAAAAAATAAAAGAATACAGAATTTAAAACGTTTAAATTGGATAAACAAAATTAATATTGGCCAGAAGAACATACCATGGAAAGAAAACTATATGGACCCTTGGTTGAACTTCAAAAGACGGTGGACTACATACTAGATTCGGGACTTTCTGTGTAGTCATTTTCAAGTGAACGAAGAAGTAGAAGAAGATAAAAATTTCCATTTACGTTACAATCCATACGTATGTAATTTTTTTTTTTTTAATTTTTACCGTTGAACACACCTCATTTTTCTATAACTATTCAAAAGGTTTCCGACCGGTAGTCGCGGTGAAAATAAGATGGATTTATAATTATGGTTGATAACATTGATTAATCAAAAATTGATTGAGCGTTGATGTTATTAGTTTTATGACTAAAAATTCTCTGGCGCATCTGTAATATTCCTGTAAAATTTTGAATTTTAGGGTGGAGCAGTTTGGATTTGATCGCATGTCTAAGTTTGAGACTATATATATATATAGAGATAAAACAATCACACTAAACGACATAAAGAACTCACAAATAATTTTTACTTTACAGTATTGGTTTAGCTTAAGTTAAAATGTAATCTGCATAACGGTGGCGTGGGTGAGGGGGTGGGGGATTAATTACTATATTCCGCAATTTACAAAACCATGTTTGCTTTTTTTTTTTTTTTGCGTTTATTGAGAAAATAATTACCGTTCTATTTTTTTTCCCTGCTGCTTTTTATAATTTTGAATATCCTACTTTTCTCAAAATCCATATAATTCATCATTCGAGGTACTACAAAACTATCGTGAAAGAAAAAATGGTTTTGTTATCAATGACAATGCCGGGATTTGTACAATTTCGAAATTGTTATCGTTGAATTAAAGCATGTACCATTTTTAAACTTGATATTTAATTGAAAAAAAGTAAAGAAATTTTGGAGGATATTTGGTCAAACATAAAATTGAAGTTTCTTCGATCGGTTGATTAAAATGTATATACTACTTTGTCTACTTAGTAAGATATTCGCTACTTCACAGGTCGAACTAGATATTTTTTTTACAATGTTATGAATTCGTCTTGAACTTGTGAAATACCTACTAATCAAAAATATTGTTCTAAACGTTGTTTTGAAATTCCCATAGAAAGGTTCAACACAGACTGTATATTGTTACACAGACATTGTGTTTATGAAGTGAAGCCTTTTTTTCATAGGATTGCATAATTATATCCGGGTTTCTATTCTTACTATTTGTATTACTTTTGAATAAAGGCAGAAATTCCTCAATCCTACCATTTTTTATATTAATGCATAATGTTAAAATATTTGGAAATGCTACTTGTATTATCCTACGGAAGTCATTCTCTTTTTAATGCTTTCTTAGAAAATGCTTTTGTAAATAAAATCTGCATTTAAAATGGTGACCTTTTGTCCAAAGTTTTAAATAACTCTTATTATCATAATACATTTTCCTTTCTTTCTTGCTGTCTGCTATCACAACACGTGTTTTGTGTAGTCTATTTTAAGAATGTAGGTAATCTTAGCGAAATGTTAAGATACCAGGCATCTAGCATTGATTTTCTTTTTCTGATCAGCTTTGCGGTCGAAACCTAATTTAAAAGCTTTTGTTGTGACTGTGAGCTTGGAAAGATTACTTAACGTTTGTGGCACACATATATCACGCGTGTTTGTGGTTTCTTTCGCTTTATGCTTTATTCGTGACTATCTTAATTATATCCTGTATTAAGGATTTTTTTATTCAAAACCTCCGATCAGCTCTGGTTATGATAGAAAAATACTTTCACTGCATATTCTTTACTTATCATCAATGTTTATGTACATTCTGAATAAAAGCAGGAGAAAACGTGAACAAAGAAGCTTTGATTTTTTATATCATTAGAATGAAAGCATCTTTTCATAAGCGTGTCAGCTCTCAGTTAAGCAACTACTACTATCACGCTAATCCGATTACATTTTACAGATTCAACATGAAAATCCGTTAAAAACCGCAGCGTGAGATTTTCAAGCGAAACCTTGGTTCTCTTTGCCTCCCATTCATTCCCAGGAAAACAAAAGCATTTCTCATTTCACTATGTTTTGTTCCCACAATACTGCTGGGTAATGAGTTTGGCTAAGTCACCAGCTAAAAATAAGTAAAAAGGATGAAACAAAATATAACCTTAATATTCTCTCCTTTCGTTTAAAGACAATTTAACTTTATAAGATCCCTGGTCTAAAGGGTCCCGCATTTCTGATCAATAAGTCCTGGATTAGGATACTTGCTCGGCTCATCAAGATAGTCATTGTAGGGAAAAAAAAGTATCCTAGTTAAAACCTCCTAGGTCTCATTTAAAGTCATAACAGGAACAGAACCACAGAGCACGGAACCCGGGACTTGACACCGATCAAACCAGTAGGGAAAATACACTCGAACGGCAACTTTCTGTGTAGGAAGGAAGTGCATGCTCTACCCTCCTACCATCACCCCCATTCTAACCGGGACATTGAGATCATGATTGTACATTTACTTGCTTTTTTACCAGCTTGAATTGGGAGAAAAAAAACTTCAGCACCAATCAAGTTATGTGCTTTAGAGCTTGATTTAAAATAAACACAGTCCCCTTGGCATATCTGGCTCATAAAGATAAATTCTTTTCACCTCTTGTTTATTACTTATGTTCAGATTTTGCTTATCTTTTTCCCTCCTCTTTTTAATTTTCTTTATACACATTTTTTCATTTTTCTTAATCTTTTTTTCCGCCCATGTCGTTCTTTTTTTCGTTAATGTCTAAAATGTTTACCCTTCAGATACATCTCTCTTTTAGTATGTTTTCATCTGTCCTCTTTTTTTTCCTAATTATTACGGAAAGTAAATTATGAGAACAAGTTTATAATTAATAGATCGGCATAGTGATTGATATCTGAATAATTATTTTTTGATACACACACCAATGATTTCATTTTTCATGATCGGTATACGGCTGATAAAAAGAATGGGAAGAGTGGAAATAGACCACAAACATTGATTAAAAATTATTTAATCATATCTTTTGTCAACGCATCTAGAGACTGCTTTTTTGGGATCTCATATTCACATGCACTTGTTACATAGTGTGACATTAGCGCTAAGTATCACAACTACCAGTAGCAGCAGCACCAGCATCAGTAATAGTAGTAGTAGTTGTAGTAGTAGTAGTAGTAGTAGTAGTAGTAGTAGTAGTAGTAGTAGTAGTAGTAATAGTAGTGCTTTTATATTTATTTAAGTTATCAATGGGAATCGGGCTTGCCGCGTATAAAATATACCTTTCTTTTATATAATAAATGAACGGATAAGTAAAATGGAATAAAAAATATACTTGACGTGAGTATATGTTGATGTGATAAAAATATATTTGGAAAGTTTTTATTAATCTCTCCTCTAAAAATAATTCTTCCTTTTATAGGTTGAAACTTAATGAGTCATATTTTTTTTTTAAACTGTCCCAATCTTTTTTCGACAGAGCATTGGGAAAACAACACTTCGGTCCTAATTTGCTCTATAAAAAGGCATTGTTGGGTCTCCAAGGTTGTTATTACTTCCCTTGAAGAACTTTTCTTTTGTCGTGACTTAAGAGCCTCAGCTACCTACTCCCCAGTGGATGACATAGTTCACCCTAAAGGTTTATTAGGATCTAAATCGGCACTCTATTAATTGTCGCCAAAGACCTTTTCATTGCGCCAATGGTACCCCCATATGATAAATGGTATGCCATAAAATACACATTTTACTCGCTTTCAGCAATATTTTTCCACTACCTACTGGAAAGTTTAAAACATTACTCTTTGTTTCATTTCCGTTGTGAGTATTATTGTATTTTAGAGTTGTTTTATATCGATCCCAGACTCAATACGTCAAAGAAGGCAAATTTATCAGATTTAAAGCCAGTATGTATAAAATAATTATTGTCTCCGTCTGTTGTATTACGTCAATGGGTTTTGTTTTGCTCCCTTAAATTGGAGGTTAGAAAAACGTTTTGACTTTGATTGTTCTTTTTATCTGATCTACCGTTTCTACAAGGCACATGCGGGCTCTGACCAGTTATTACAATCATGTAATCTGTGCGGGTCCAGTCTTTATAGTGGACATGATCAGTTGAAGATCCTATGGAGGAGAAAGCAATGAAGAATTGTTGGCATCTGTACAGCCATTTAGTAGATTTCATGTCCATTTTATCCGTTTGTCCCAAAGATGTTCTATAATAGATTGTTAATACAATAAATTTATTGTCTATCTTCATATGTTATGCCCAAAGATTTCTTTGTAATACATCTCTTATTATGTCAGATTGTATTTAATTTTGTGTTTATGTATGGTCCACCGTGCATACACAATGCAATACTTTTATTTGAAGTATAATTACGATTCAGTGTAAGCCATTAAACTTAATTAGCGATAGCATTGAGCTTTGATACTGGTAGATCACACTCAACATCGGCATGCGTAAAATAGACATACGGTAATTATGTTTACCAACTGAGCTGTTTGCTAAAATAGTTATTGGGAGATCATACCGACAGAAGCATTGTTTTATCTAAGAACACTAACCAAGCGTATGAGAAGTTGTAATATTCCAACATCCCACTGTTTTGACCATCCTCCTGCGCTCTTTACGACTCAAAGTTTGAAGAAATGAGGATGACTTGTACATATTGAGATAAAGCTGACGGTCGGAAGAATGGTATTGATTTATTTTATTGACGATTCGGTTGCGTACAACATAAACCGTCAATATTGCGGTTCTCTCTATTAATTGGCGATATTTTATATGCTTTTTTATAATACTTATACTGTCTCCAATAATAATTATGATGATTATATCAGCATGTTATGTTGATTTTCAATCATGTACTATAAAGAGAAATAATTTTAGCAACAATAATCTTTGAAAGGAAGAATTGGGAATGAAAATCTTTTCATCTACCCGCAAAGCCATTTCTGTTGTTAGTTCAGTGATGTATAATTATCGCTTTCTTCTGTCAAATTCTTGAAAAAACACTCGAGACTATCACGTAGCGAGAAGCGTGAATATTTGTTCGTGATTTTTGCAGACCAGTTATATCCCGTGAGTTGTTGAGGACACGTGACAATGGACAAGAACCCTTGGGGTTGACAATCCCTACAGGCCCATTATTTTGAGCGATTCAAAAACATCCACTTTTGGCTTTGTAGCGCGATTTATTTTCTTGGCCAAAGAGTTATCAAGCAGCTGAGAGATTATAGCATTGTGTTACCATACTTGTGTGTGGTCCGGGCACCGGGGTGCATTGTTCACTCCAAGCGAGATCAGGAACAGAAACATTTAAAATTATATCTAGCGAAGATGGAAATGTCACTTGAAAATAGTTTGAACAATATTACCTTAAAAAAAGGCTTAGATAGATCAAAACAACTTTCAATCCTGTCGATTTAACTACAGATATTGGCTTAAACTTTCTGATTTGACATCGCTCCATCAAAAGAGAACCAGATCAGACTCAATTCAAATAAAATTTTGAATGAGGGCTCATTGCTCGACGGTTTATCTGCATGTTTTTGTTATTCTCTCTCTTTCTCTGTCTCTCTATGTGTCTGTCTCTCTCTCTCTCTCTCTCTCTCTCTCTCTCTCTCTCTCT
>RQTK01000952.1:167334-185952 GCA_003991915.1 Elysia chlorotica
AATAATAATAATAATAATAATAATAATAATAATAATAATAATAATAATAATAATAATAATAATAATAATAGTAATAGTAATAGTAATAAACACAAAGACAATAAAAAAGGAGTTATCATAAAATTGGGAAAAAAAAGAATTATTAATTATTCATAAAATTTGACAAAATGAACGCCGATTTTTAAAAAATTGCATTTCTATTTAGGTTTACATTTAGTAACCATTTGTAGGATTAAGAAAGCTTCAAAGATTGTAAGTTCTATTTTTGTTAACTTTAAATATTAAAAATAAATATTTTCTTTTTCTGTTTGTAGTTGTATTTTTAAAACTTTCACGAGAGTTTTGTTATATATATATTTTTTTTTTTGTGACTGATTTTTTTTCCAGTTTTTGTTTAAAAAGTAATACATCTTTTAAAATGCTATTTAGCATATAATTGTAAAAGTTAAAAAGATTTTTGCATTCTAAATGTAGGTAAGAGTTTTTTTTTATAATTTTTTTTTATTTTGTGTGTGTGACTGATTTTTTTCTCCAGTTTTTGTTTAAAAAGTAATACATCTTTTAAAATGCTATTTAGCATATAATTGTAAAAGTTAAAAAGATTTTTGGCATTCTAAATATAGGTATTCGTTAGGAATTATTATTTATAAAACAATTAAGCAAGGATTAGTTCTCTATACATTTCAACAGAAGGACAATAAGTTATGAGATACTATATCAAGGAAGATAACATGACCTCCAAAAAATCGTAAGTTAACACATTGAGCGCATTTAATTGGATACTGGTTGTATCTTCTTAACACTCTGATTTAAATTATTATTGGAAAGTGTTCTATACAGCAAAGCAGTCATTATGTAGTATCTAAAGTAATGCTTTTTAATTGGCTCTCAACGTGAAACAGTATCACTCCGTTCAATTCTAAAAAAAATTCATCGAGACTATACAACTAAATTTTGCCTTAAAACCATCCGACTCATTTGTTAGCTAAGAACGATTGCTTTGACCTTAAAACCATCAGACTCATTTGTTAGCTAAGAACGATTGCTTTGATCGATGTTGTCGCTGACAGCAAGAGAGTCTTTCTTTTTAATTTTCAAAACACATAGTACAGTGTGGTATGAAACCAACCAAAATGTAGGCCTAATCTTGCTTTAAACTTTAATATTGTTGTGCACATTTTTTATTCATCACATTTAATATATAAATATTACAGCTGTGTATTATATCATATCAAAAATCTTCTACGACAGAACATATCAAAATAATTTTTTTAACGAATTAATCCTTCAAAGCATTACAAAGATAATGGAAAATTAGCTTGTTAAAGAAACATTCTACTATTTAAGCAATTAAATTGTATTTCAATACTGTTCTAATCTACAGCAAAAATTAAAAAGATGAAACAAACCATTAACAGAGGACCCAATTCAAACTTATGCTTTCAGTAAGTAATATGTAAATTAAAATTAAAAAGCCTTCACTTCATTATTCAATTTTAGTTTTGACTTACATGTAACAAGAAAAGTCGTTTGTAATATTGTGCTTCATCAATATTAAGACTATTTTCTTTCGCATTCAGTAGTTTATTTCTAAGGCGCAGAATATAATTATTATAACTATACATGTATTAGTTGTACAAACACAGTCATGATTGTTTAAGTATTTGAGTGGCATTATCTACATACCAGGGATTTAGCAATAGGGTCCAGGCTTGCCGACCGCCAGGCTCGAGTTACCGGAGATGTTGTCACCTGTGGTCAAGCTACCTAGAGCCGGACAACACCAGTACTGTGTCCTCACAGATGATGTCCCACAAGACTTCGAGTTGGACTAGGGATGTATCTTGTCCTGTTCTGTCACAATAAGTCTCGGGGAAATGTTGAAATTCCCTTTTATGGTGTGGGAAAACTTAACTGGCTGGAAAGTCGAAGACTGTGTGGGTCTATATCTATTCCTCACGGGGATGATAGTGGCTATTGAAATCTATTTTTTGGTTTAACTTTTACTATCACAGATGCTAGGAAGTTCGACTTGCGCCATATATATGCGATGTTGTTGTAATAATAATAATAATAATAATAATAATAATAATAATAATAATAATAATAATAATAATAATAATAAACACAAGTGTTGGAAAATGAAGCGGAGTCTGTAAGCTATCTAGTTTTTAAGATAACGTTTCCAAAAGTCACGAGAACTAAGGACTCTGTGCAGGCGGAACCTGTGAAGTTGGCTGTAGTGAAACTGAACTTTCGAGACAAACCAAACGTCCAGTGAATATATAAATCTTGTGCTCATTGGTATCTCTTGTCGCGGATAATGTACTAGCCCTGATGAGATAAAGGAGGAGGGGAAGGAGGCAAGAAGTCTCCTTGAAAGAACAACATTGATACAGGCGAAGCCTTCGTCAAGAGAGGCCCATAGTCGCTTGTTGGGTTGGGCCAACAAACCCAAAGAAAAGTTAAACAGAAAACATAAAGCACGAGATGAGTTTGGCCTGCACGCTGCCGCCCGCCCCACTTGCCTCCGATTCAGAATCTGTCGCGCCTGTCACTGACGTCCAAAGGGCGGGCCTTAAGGCCTGTCCAGCTCAGAATGTTGGCAGTACGTTTGTGTGGGATGCGGCACTGCGGCAAGCGGGATCGATCTCGTCGAGGCCCCGCCCTCTCAGGACATTGTAAACACACTGGGTTGGGGTTGGGGAGGAAACTAAGAAGGAGATGTTGTACAAGTTTAGCAGCAGTGTAGCCATTCGCGATACCCCTTTCCTAGTGCGTAATTTTAACAAAAATGTTGGGTAGCAACCGGAGCCCAGTAGCTAAGAGTTCTGAAATACTGAAATGACGAGCAAGTCAGAGGTTCGATTCTCAGTCATACTGTATCCTCCATTTAATAATGATTATTCACGAACATAGAGAAGTACAACTTTACCAAAGATCGTAAACCGAATGACAGCAACTGATAAGTTTCTGTAGAAGTCTGATTTTTAACATGATTTTTTTCTGATTTTTAACATGATTTTTTTAAAAAGGACAAAGAGAAATAAAACGAGACGACTCTTTTGCTATACTATCTGATCATCAGGAGCTAATGCGTGCTCCGTCGACACGTTTCTGTCGAAGATAGAGCACTATTCTTCTAGCACCAGACTAACTTTGTTGTGGAAACCCTACGGCCGCTAACTTGCATAGTCGAAATGACACTGTAGAAGACTAATAGTTATCGACTTGACTCAGAATGCCTCTTTTATGGTAATTGATTCGTGCATCATTACTTTTATTTTTGGTGTTGTTTTTTTTATTTATGACTAAGTAAGAAAATAAACAAATTTCTCTCTCAAACACGGATTAGGGTGTTGCTCCTATCTAAGCAATGAGGATGAAAAGATCAGTGTTTACTCAAAGTTTAGCTCTCGCTTTAGAGCAAACCCCTATCTTGGTTCATAAAAAAATATTTTGGTGTGCTTTTTGTTGTTCATTTTTTTTCAAATGGATATTAGAGAGCAGATAAAAAGGCGGTAATAGAGAGAGAGAGAGAGAGAGAGAGAGAGAGAGAGAGAGAGAGAGAGAGAAGAGAGAGAGAGAGAAAAGAGATATAAAGATAAAGAAAGAAAGAGAGAAATCAAGCAATAAGGAAAGACAATAAATACAATAAAAATAGGCCATATAAAAATATTTAACTTTGGTATATTTGTTTTTAGGCATAGAAAACAAAACAAGACAGTGGATACAAAAAGTAGTATTTCTCTTTCTTTGGAGAAGGAGAACGTGTACCTGTACATCCGTATTATTGGTTTTAAAAGATGTTAATATTTAAGCTTACGTGTTCTTCCTTTTTACTGTCTTAGTGATTAAACGCCGGACTGATGTTCAATAACTACATTTTATTATAGTATTTCAAAATATCCGAAAGCGTTATCAACAAAGGTATAAAAATGATTGAAGCGTGGTGTAAAATTGTTATATTTATCAAATTTTAAACTAATGATAGTCACAGGCAGATACGGCATTCAGTTCTGTTAAAAGTTAGTGAAACAACCTTACTTTATAAAATTATCTTTTTTTATTACAATAATATTTCCCTCTGTGGGTATAAGGACATTTCAGGCGTTTTATTGTATTTCATTAAGTTAATATGATTAGATATTCGAAAAGGAACTTAAAAACACTGTTCGAAATGAGTGTAAAGGTGTGTTATTTTGATTTTGATTTTTTTTCTTCTGTTTTTTTTTTTACTTCAGGATAAGACATTTCAATTTAGCTTGGTTCCTTAATGTCCAACATAAGCAACTTGACAATATCATGGATTGGTCTAAAGACCAAAGTCTGACAATATACGTACTGCTGCTCAGATAAAACGGATATTATTGTACTAGTAAAATAATGTACTCCGATTCAGAAGGTCGTGGCAGAGACAGGGGTAATGATATCCCCGCCCCCATAAAATTGTCAGAGATCAGTATTGGGGGCCGTCCACAATATAGCCTATATAGTGCTGACGTTGGACGTTAAACCAACTTAACTCCTGCCCTCGGAAGAAATCACAACGTACAACTTCTGTAATTGTGGACAGAAAAACAGGTTTAACAGCAGGAAGTTTAGCTTTGTAATAACTTTCAATAATTATTGGACCATAGTTTTCAGACTTGATTTAATGTACAGAATTGTACAATGCTTTTTATAGTGCTTGTGAATTAACTTAATTCTTCATTTCATAAAACATACCTTTTTGTGTTTGTATTTTGTTGCATTCTTTTGGCGAAATATATCTGAAACTTGCGTTGATTAATGATATGCAATATATCTGAAACTTGCGTCGATTAATGATATGCATTTTCAAGCTAAGCTTCCTGTGCTGCTCATGAAAGTGTGTAGAAACTCACCGGAAAGTTAGATAACAGAGAATTTAGAGAAGACACCCCCCTTATCGCAAGTGTTTCGGCTCTTAACTGACACCCTAAGGGGGTCGGGCTGCACCCAGGTTATTTTTTTTTTCGGACACATGATCCGAGCCCACACCCTCATCTGTGGTGGGTTGCTAATCTAGGCACTTAACCATTTAGCCAATTGAGTTCCCGATTGTTAAGGCATTTTTAATCTTTATGTAACAGCCTCATTCACCTTGCTCCTGAGCCATCGTGAACTGTTCTCGCCTATCTCAGCCAGTAGCGTCAGAGCTTTTGTTCTTCTGTTGCCATATATTGAGAGCTCAGTCATAAGGTCATAGGCTGATAACCCTACGAATCCTCTAGCACCGATCTCCACTGGTATTACCACAGCTTTGTAGTCGGCATCTCGCAGCTCTTTAGTCAGGTTCAGGTTTATTCTCTTTTGTATATTAATGGCCCCTTCCATTTTCCTTTCGTATAGAATTGTAAGTTCTACCATGAAAAGCTGTTGCGTTAAAGCTGAAATCTACTATATCAGCCCTAGACCAGTCTCTTTGATTACCCTGGGGTGACTGTCCGATTCTGGAAGAAGTAGTAGTAGTGGTGGTAGTCGTAGTAATGGTAATAATAGTAATAGTAGTAGTGGTGGTGGTGGTGGTAGTAATAATAATACTGGTAACTGTGATAATGATGATGGTGGGGAAAGTAATAGTAAACAGCAGTCGCAACAATAGAGACAATATTATGGTTGTGATGGGGGTGGTAGCATTAATGGATAAGCAGCAGGGAAAAAAAAAAGGGAATGGGGGAACAATACTAAATTAGAACACCAATAGGGTAATATCCCCGGTTTTAACTATCTATCTCCTGCCTCACTCATAAAAAAAAATTAAATGCCTAGCCTTGCCCGTCCCCCAAGCGTAGAAGGGAAGGTTTGTCTTGTCTGTCTCAGCCTATCCCCCCTTTCCACTTTAGAACCCCAAAAATTAGGGAACCCCATACATTAGAGGACAAGCCTCATAGTAATAGAATGAGCAAGCATAGGATCTATCATGTCTTGCCTTCCTCTTGAGCTTTTGTCTTCTGTCAACGCCGCCTGTCGCCGTATAGGACCCCCCAGGGGAACCTAGGAGACGTTAAACCCGGAGAGAGGGAGAGAATTCTCTCCCTCCCTCTATAGAGAACAAGCTGAAATTTACGATATCAGCCCTAGACCAGTCTCTGTGATTACCCTGGGGTGACTGTCCGATTCTGGAAGTTTTACTGAAACTTCCCAGTCGTCTCAACTGTCTAGTAAGCGTATCCTTTGGTTTGTTGTTTTGATTGACCTTCCGTGCTATGTCTTAGCACCTCCCTTTGTTTGGAAGATCACTGCACTTGTTTCAGGACGTTTATCACTCCTTTAGCCGTGTCTGTAAGTCTAGCAAGTTCCTGAAGGACTATGTTATGCCTCCATTTATATCTTCCCTGTTAAAGGGCGATTTTGTTGTGTTGTTTGCTTGTCTTGGCATAGTGGTCAAGTGGGGTCTTCTTTCTTTCCCCACCGCACTGGATTTGCGTTAGAGGGCAGGAGAAATAATTATAGTATCAATCTGTTTTGTTTACTAATTCGGGAAAAGTCCCAAACTGGGCGGATATTTTTAATGCGCTGACAATGTATAGAACTATATTTACTGTCCTTTGCGGCAACTAGTCTTGCACAATCGTGAGTATTGTAGTTAAAGTTACCTCTAACTTCAAGAGTGTTATATTTCAAGCTATGAAGCTCTCCATTACATCTACACAAAGAAAACAAGACAGCTCTAAGGCTGCTGTGTGTCCTTTGTGTATACGTCCATTTAGAATCATTTCACATCGGAATCGCTACATCAACAATAGACTGGGATTCTGATCAGGTGATTCGGAGCCACTCGAGCATGGATTGTCACCGTCGTCAGAGTTGTCTATCGTTGGACGACGATGGTCGCGTTGACGGCAATCTCCATAAATCTGCTAGGTGGCAGCACCGTGGCACTGTAGTTTGTGTCAAACGCTGATTGGTCAGCTGCGATCACAGAGCGAGGAGAATGAAAAGTCATGATCCTCAACATGTCCACGAAAAGTAAGATCAACAATTTTCCTGATCCTCATGCTGAGAACCACTCTGGGGATACGAATTAGAAAACGAAAAAGAAGCGGGGGGGGGGGGGGGGGAGAAAGAAAGAAAGGATATAAATCTATCTTAGCTGTTTAATTAAAAAACAAAATGACTTTGGCAATACCTCTAACACAAGATTAATGAATTAGCAATAAAATTGTTGTGTCGGGACGCTCAGCGCTCAATACAAAGCCAGAACTTTACACAAATCCTTGCCCACGTAATGTAAAATTATAAGAACTTTATAAGTCATGCATGGCGATACATTATTGTTAAAATTTATTCCTTGTTATTTTCAATAAACTTGAACATTTTAACATCAATATCAAAACTCATTAGGAGTATTTTCATTTACAATACTGAATTGAAAAATTAACTCAAGTGCTGACATTCTTGGTATTTTTGTGAAATCGTGTATCAAAGACTTATGCAAATGGGTTTTTTCTGGAATTTTATGAAGTAGAAATTTGAGACAAAACCCTGAAAATGTTTCCCGTTGTTGTGTATGTGCTGCGAATTATTGACAACAGTGCATTGAAAGCATAAATTTATTGAGCTTAACACTTTCCAATAAAAACGCAAGATTGCGACACGTATAGAAGGCATTTATTTCCTGATTGTAGTCATGTACTATCCTTAAAGATGTATAGCAAATCATCTCTGAAGTAATACTTGGATTAAAGGGCTCGGCGGGAAAAAGTTTTTTTAACAGGAGATGTCACATTTTAAGAGAACGAACACTTGAAATTGTCTAATAGTTAAGTCTTCAAATCCAAAAAAACAACAACAGGGGAATTATTTATGACATTGTTTCGTTGAACTGCCGGTATATTTCAATTTTGTAAATTTCTGTTCTGGTACATAATTTTTGTTTTACGATGCTTGGAAATACAACAGAGAAAAAGATGCGTTATCTTAGTTTACCAAACTTATTGAGTTGAATGAAAGCGATTAAAAGACCCCCTCAGAGTAAACCCAATATCCTAATTTCCAACATTAGTCTACCATTGGCTTTTGCTTGGTTCTCTTTCTTTAATTTATGTTTTCTTAGTAATAGGTAGCTTTTTAAAACGCAAAGACACAAAATGTAGGACACGACAGCACAGATATATGCAGTCATCCTTTTGTATGATAAATAAAGTGATTTTTTATCCTTTTATTGATTTGGATAATCTTCAAGTTGCTTGCTTGGAAATATCTAGATCACAAAGTGATTTATCATTTTTGGAAAACCATTGCTACCAAAACCTCCCATGATTGTACTACTACATGACTGTATAAGCTTATTGTTTTTACAAACTCCCATGGCTACACATTGTAATTTTGTGAGAGCTTCATGACACAATCGCTGGGTGCGCAATAAATATTTCGCATGTCAAGGTGCCACACTGCACGACCTGTTTTTGCCTTACAAATAGCCATAGTGATCGCCACCAGTGTCCAGGCCTGACAGAGTTAGCAGCAGGAGGCGATCGCTGAGTGGACGCCGGGGACATTCATTAGCTGTCTGGACACGAGATCCTTGCTAGATCCTGGTCGCAATGACCGAAATTGGCTGCACGCGCCCCGGCATTGTGTCGAGATGCGGCGGGCCTGGCTTCGATTAGCCCTCTTGACGGCTGCGGTGAGTGATGTTCATCCCAGGGATGGAAGCTCCTGGTGCTGCCAAGTCCGATCAGTTGGGAATCTGATACTCATCTGGTCATCTGGGCCGTTCTCTCCTTCCTCCTTAGTGATAAGTCTGTAACACGGATCATGAACAGACTGATTTTTAGAAAATGATTAAAACAGTTTTTCAATAAGTGTACTCTAACACTGTGTTTGTTAAGTTGTTGTTTTTTCTAATCTATTTTCCTAATCAAATTTGAAAATAATAGGTTGATCACTAATATATATATACACACACATATATAAGTAACACGGATGATGAACAGACTGATTTTTAGAAAATGATTAAAACATTTTTCAATAAGCGTACTCTAACATTATTCTTAATTTTCGAGACAAAAAGTCTATACCATTGCTTGATGAATGCATGTATTATTGATGACACGAAATAATCATGAATGGCGTTTCTGAACTTGTCTTAGCATTATTGTTTGTGTATTGTTTTTTTCTCATCTATTTTCTTAATCAAATTTGAAAATAATAGGTTGATCACTAATATATATATATATACTTATATTTTCTATCGTTTGAAGAATATTTGCAACTTATTCTGTAGTATCGCATACATGGTCAGTTTTGATTATCTTTCATTTTTTATTAGTATAAAATGGTGTACGACCTTTTACAGCCAATAAAGATGGCGTTTCTCCTAACCAACATTATCCTCCCTTTTGTTCTTTTATTTTTCAACCTATACCAACCTTACGTCGGTAGTAGAGAACTGATGCATGTGACTGTAACGGGGATAACTCACGCTATAGAGCCGAACAAGCCAGTCTGATTTCCTGATGGTTTGATTGATAGCAGTATGAAGTGACCGACGGAGACAGAAGCTCCGCAACATCAGCACTATCTCTGTATGCAGAATGTAAAAAAAAGGTAAGACATCAGTCTTGAGACCCGATGCTTTCAGCATTCCTATTAGAAACCTTTTACAAAGAATGTGAAGGAGTCCCTATCCTCCAATTTTAGGATACTGACCCTAGTAAACTGTGATGACCCAGGTTTCCACAGACGTTATAGACCAATTCATGGAAATGAGAGTTCCTGAAATTTAGAATTAAATGGACAAGTAATATACACCACCAGCGGAATAGGTTCTATGTTTTTGTCGAAAATGTAAATGTCCACATTTTTCTTATCAGCGGTTTGGTCTTCCTAAAATGTCCAGGCTTGAGATAAGTTGGGTTGAGTTCCAGAAGATGTCCTCATGATTACTTCGTGTCATCAATAATACATGCATTCATCAAGCAATGGTATAGACTTTTTGTCTCGAAAATTAAGAATAATGTTAGAGTACACTTATTGAGATTCAGATTTCTGGAACTAGAGCAGCTTGAATTCATGTCCTAACCCAGACTTGAAAAATGATGCAAATCCTTTCAGAAAGACGCTAGATCCTTGTTTGCCTATTATTTAATTTTTTAAAATATATAACCTCAAGTCAAACATTCCGTTCGCGTTTCAATTAAGACAAACATTCATTTTGATATTTTCCCCTCACTTTCTTGTTCTATTCACTTCATACCAAACTTGAAAGGGAATCTGACACAAGCGATAGAGTTTAACTTCCAGCGTCAGCACTGCATGAGATACATAGTGGACGAGTCCACCGATAAACGTCTGGCAATTTCACGTGCTGCCACACAGAGACAGTGCGAGGATACCTGGCTCCAGGCTCAGCGGCGACAATGTGCTTACACTGACCAACCAGTAGATCAGACAAATACATTTCTGACCGATTGTGGGTTTCGACCCAGCGACCTACCGATTGGAGTAACCAAAACTCTACCCATCTCTTTTCTTTCTATATCTTCCTCTCTCCATCTCTCTTTTTCTCTCCCTCCCCCTGTTTTTCTCTCTTTATCTCTGTCTGTATCTCAGTCTGTCTGTCTCTTTATCTGTCTTTCTGTCTCTGTCTCTCTTTCTCTGTCTCTCTCTCTCTCTCTCTCTCTCTCTCTCTCTCTCTCTCTTTCTCTCTGACTGGGAGAAAGTCGGATGGAAAGCATGTAATGTTCTTAGAGGCCTTCTTAAGTAAAAGTAAAGCCATTAAACACAAAATATGCACAATAGTGATTAGATTGCTACTTTTTTTAAGTAGTTATATTGTCACACTCATTGTGATACTGAGGATAGTGTTTTCCGTTGCAGTTGACTCAGCATACTCAAAACATTTGAAACTGTCCTTACCGAGCCAAATAGTTTCGGTGACTTGAGCTGTTATTTGTGGAAACTGATCCTTTTTTAAATCAAATAATGGGAAAATGTCATCAACATAATTATGCGATGAGCAAGCATACTTTTCATGGATGTTGCCAATTTTATGAGTAAAAGAAATGAAAACTTCTTGAAATCTTATGATTTTTAATCACCGCCTGCTTATCTTTATTCTAGCATGATTTTTCTGTAGTATGTTGGAGTAGCTGTAGTGGCTGATTAAAAAATAATAATTAAAGATATATCACAGCATTCTTTTATATCCACACGAAGACTGCAATCAACTTCTTTTCACAAAATTAAACATGCGATAAGAGTAACTGGTGTTGTTTCTCTTTCGTCAACTTAATAGATTAATGCGTCTTGTTAGTCGCTGATACATCCCATTCAACCCGACATGGAATCAAATTATGATGTTGTTCCACAAAAATCCATTAAGGAAAGTATGGTTTGATCTCTCTCACTGGCAATCGAGCATTTATTTCATTGTCCCGTTCTCCCATCAAGATGGATGTCAAATTAATACTCTAACCTGAGGAATCCGTTCGTTTCACTCTCATCGGGACCGAGTAATGGCGGCCAAGATAAAAGACCTGAGATGTCCTGGGCTTTGAGTCTGTGACCTTCCGCCATGTACGGGCCTGAACTCTTGTTGTTTCGGACTGTGCTCTCTTTCAAAAGAAGGATATAAGAAAAAAATATTTCCCCAAGTATAGAAACAAGAAGACCTTTTCAGGTATAGCCCAGCTACACGATTCAACACGTAAGGAGATTGATTCCCCGGAAGTCATTTTCTCCGAGAATTTCTATTTTCAATGTTACAAAATAATTGACCCTTGATGTTCTAAAAACTTAAGCATTCATCAAATACGCTGAAGTGATAACGTGTTTTGGTGCTGCGCTGGGCTTAGATCCGCTTGAGGTTCCGTTCTTAAACAGCGTCTCAAAGGGATGGCTCTCCAGGCATCCTGATATTTCCATACAGGCATAGGGCGCAATTCAACTCTTTGTGACAACTAAATGGTGTCGAGGGCAATTCGCCTTAATGAAGACATGCTGTGCACTCTTTGCCAATTGACTCCGCGGACGCAGAGTAAACAGGCTACCCGACCCGCTGCATTGATAGGCTAGGAGTTAAGGGGAAAAAACTGGTGTTTGCGACTTAATCGTCGCCACAGTTCAGAATAAATATTTATCTCGGGCTGGTCTGCCCCTGCAACATCGTGGGGCTAAAGTGGGCAATTATTTGGCCTGTCGTAGCTCCCCTGTGTCAAGAAGCGTCCCAGCATTCCCACAGTTCATTTCCGGGTAATCTCGTGACCTCATGCGCAGGAACAACAACCCTGTCGTCGTCCGGAAGCGCCCTGATTGGTCTCCAAGAAAGCGTGGTCTCCCCTTCAAGTCAGGTTGTCTAGCGACGTCAGCGTCCTTAGGCCTTGAGTGGTCTTCTCTTGAACTATTATGGCGGAGACAACCGCACGGAAACTTGCTTTCCATCTTTTTTTTTTTTAAGTCTATTTTCCCCCAAATGCCTTTCGCATCGTCTCTTTTCTCAATACGATAAAATATAGTCTCGTTTTCCCCATGGACACTCAAAACAGATGTTTAGCTTCAGAATGCAAGAGACGGAGAGTGTTTGCTTAATTTAAATCTTTGGTTTACGAATCTTATTAAATTCTATCTTTTATATTTAAACCGGTTATGACATTTTTAATAATGAAATAGACCCACATCATTTCACATTTAGAAAATTGGAATTTCAGTAATGTTTTTTTTTATATTTTTGTTTGCTTATTATACACATTTGCTTCTTCACAGTTTCTTTTTAGAACAATATATTAAGGAAAGAGGGTGGGAATAATATGACTTATTTTCCCCCGGTTTGTGTCTTTTGCTCAATGAACAATTAAAAGGTGTTGGAGTTTTGTAAAAGCTTTGAAAAAGTTTAAACAAAATGGAATTAATACTAACGCATCCGGCGTAAGGTGTATAACGAGCACGTTGGCAGCGTTATTGCGGTATAAAATAAAAATAGGAGGTTATGGTAGTGGTAGCTTTTTAGCGGTACTCAGTTCAAGTATAGAATAGCAATAATTTTGTCCAATGAACATTTCAAGCGAAACCTTTTGAAAAGTTGAAATATCGTTAGAATAATGCTATAAGGCAGGCCTAGTCACTTGGTAGAGATTTAGCATCTAAAGTTATACATCAACTACCGAAACATGGCAGTAGCTCACGCATACGTGAATTCAATAACCGAGTTCTCTGTTTCTGTCCAACATAGTAAGAACGATTTCCACTCTCGGTACAATGACTCGAGCTTACAGGACTTTTGTAATGATATCCACAGTGTGTGTGTGTGTGTGTGTGTGTGTGACATTTTGAGTGGTACCAATAACGCAATAAACTTAGTTGCATTTTGTTGTAAGCAAAATCAGGCAAAGTGTACGCATTGACATGTCAGAAACGAAGCAGGTATGTGATGTGAAGTGAAATATAGTGTGTCTTTTTTCTCTGAGTTCTCTTCCTTCTCTCCCCCCTCCCTATAGCATTCGAACAACTAGGAAGGTAAAAAGGCTTTATACCATTCTATGTTGAACATTCTGTTAGTAACAAAACTACAATATAGCCTAGTAAAATTTAGGTATAGAAAACATTTTCCAGGGTGCTAAATGGAGAAAAATGTTTGGGTTTTATTTTAGTTTAAAAACAGTAATATCGATAAAACTTTGTAAACGTTATAAGCACACCATGTTTGTAGCATAGTTAATTGTGTTGGACAAGCTCTGCAAAATGAACGCACAATTTTATATTATGGGGACTGAGAAAACATATATAGTAAGGGGAAGGGAGTAGAGTGGAAAGTGATAGTTTAATGACACGGACGGCGCAGATCGTGGGCGTGTCGGGATGACAGGCTTTATTGGTGATAATGGCGGGCGAGGGAGCGTCACTCGCACTGTTGGGCTTGGGATGCATGCCGGGTAGCGCACGATAGCGCCATCTTGCGTCCACAGCGTGTAGCGTCCCTCTAATCGGCGTTTAATGGTGGAGGGAGGGGCCAGCTGTTGAGCTAAAGACTACTTGATAGGAATCATTCTGTCCGTGTGAGATTAATTCCCTGACCCTTGACGGCGACAGTGAGCTGGGTAATTGTCCGGTATGTCGGTGGAGCGCCTGGGGCCCGTCTGTTGGACAACACAATGCGAAAACTTCAGTGGAAGTCATAGGCCTACAGTGGATGCGGGATGCTGGGCTTTTAAGAGACATCTTTTGATTAAGGCACTAATCAAAAAGTTACTGTTAGTCTTAAATAAATTACGCTCATCGTCTACTTTTCGCAGCCTTAACATAAACAGGCCTTGTGAAAATTTACGGCCCATGGGGCACCAGTCTAAAGTTTTTGGTTTAGTTATTTTTTCAGTACCAGCGCATATATTTGTAAATACTACTTTTACTGTTTTTATTGGTTTTAGCCGTCATGACCAGCACACATTTTTAATTTAACAAAGCTATTGTCGCATCTTCTTCATATCACGGGTTTTAAGAGTATGTGCAAAAAAGTTTGGAAACAGCTAATGGCAAAACATGCTAAAAAATATACAAATGAAACGAGAAGTAACAAGATGTATCATTGTAATCTAGAATTAACACACTCTTGATATGAAATATTGATGAATATTACGATAATGAAATTCACAAGAAGGCTTGCAATTACAAGTATAATGATGATGATGATGATGATGATGATGATGATGATGATGATGATGATGATGATGATGATGATGATGATGATGATGATGATGATGATGATGATGATGATGATGATGATGATGATGATGATGATGATGATGATGATGATGATGATGATGATGATGATGACGATGATGGTGATGATTATATTAAGATAAGGCATAATAACTTAGAAAAAATATAGTTTATTTGAATAGTTCCACAGAGCAGTAATGTCACGTCTCTCTATAAACACACAACAGTTCTACGAGTGCTTCAGAAGAGCACAAGATAAGTAAATGATGTCAAGCAGTTACGTATTTTTTATTGTTTCGAATTAATTATGTCCTCCGCTTACGGACAGATTGATCTATATAATACCTATATCTTATAATGAGATAAATCTTTGAGCTTTCCTAGTGTTCACCTATTCTAAATGTTAAGCAAAGGCCTATATGGCGACGAGACCTTAGATAGAGGTACATTGGTATTTGTAAATTACATTTTATTGAAAACGAGCCAACCAGTATACTAGAAAAATTAAATTGAATTGCCTTTACATCAATGAACAAAATCACCTCCTCTCTTACGGACCTGCATTCAATGAAATCCTTTTAGTTCATTTTGGTTCTTGTTAAGGTTTGGAAATTTCATCAGCACACAATCATCTTTTCACAACCCTGTAAGTTAACGCGCAAAATTAGGCCCGTGTCAACATTTTCTTTGTCAAATACAAATCTTCGATTGGGTGCAATATAAATTAAAAATACGATGAGACTTGCAAAAAAAAAATAAGCACAATCTGATTCAACAATGAAAAAACTGCGACAAAATTCTTAAGAGTAAAGGAAATCAAATTATCCCTCCCGTGGCAAAGTGTTAACAAGAATCGTGTTGGACTTATCACAAGGTTTAAACAAAAATCCAATTTTACAGTGTATGGAGATGCAAGCAGATGGATAAAAAATAGTGCATTTAGATCAGTGCTGCCTGTAGCTACAAGCAGAGACTCCATCGGTATTTTACGAAGATCCGTCTGTGGCTCCCACAGTCAATTTTCATTCTCTGTAGCAGATAAGATCTCCTCTAGTTGAACGTCTCCTATTTCCCATAGAGGACCCTATACGGCGACGGGTCCGACGGGCAACGGAATCACGCTTTCATTTTCTGAGCAGCTTGTTCCTGAAGCGGCCGCGCCTTCTGCTGGACCTTGTGGTAGAGCTGGTTCACGGCTAGGACGCTGCGCACAGTCCTGTACCAAACCTGCTTGGGGGTCTGGCGCGACGGTTTCTGCTGCTTCTTCCACTCGCTGTACTGCTTCAGCTTGCCCATCTTCCGCGCCTGGTCCTGGGTGACGGTCTCTTCCAGTCCGATGTTGTCGCTGTAAGGAAGACTGCAGGGAATGGGTGAATAATCAGGAATTATAAGTCATCGTCTTTTAGCTAATAGAATGGCAAATCTGTTTTCAAGTTATGATATAAAAAGTAATGGTTTATTCCTTTGTCAGCAGTACAAAAAATGCTACTATTGTTTTCTTTAATCTATTAAAATCGAACCGGCGCATTCATACTCATCATGAGCTAGAAAAACGTTGATAATGCTATTGTCAAAAATCTCTGCGATTCTATCCATCCGGTGGCAATATTGTTTACGTGTTTGCATCTGTCTTTTTTTCCTCTTTGATTTCAAACTAATGTTTATTTTTTAAACTTTAAAATAAAAACCTATAATATTGTATCAAAGACAAAATAATAATTGGCAGGTTAATGAGCGTATAATTAAATATGGTGCTTTAAACTCTGAACTCACAGAAGGCTAGTTTCGGCGCTATTTATTAATCATCGGAATGAATATAGCACCGTAAGAATCATGACCACAATTGTCTCATATTCGATTTAAGTAAACGTTGGAAAAAAATATTTGTATACAGCAATGAGACTCGGGGTATCTTGGAAAACCAACATTCTTTAAGTCGACGAATATTTACCGCTTGAATAGGAAAATCAAATAGATGCTGATACAAGTACAACCAAGGGTACATGTACTATTAATATCGTATGGCTAAAATCCAAGGTATTTTTTCGTTGCCTGTGGCTTGAACAGTCATATCCTTAGTTTCTTATAATGGTGAAACGGATTATACGGGCGGTAAGATTAAATCATGCATGCTTATAGAGAGAGAGAGAGAGAGAGAGAGAGAGAGAGAGAGAAAGAAGGGGGGGATAGAACAAGATGCACAATAATACAAAAAGAAACGAAAGCATAAAGCTTAAGGCCTTAAGAATACAAACTGGGAATTATCTATACAATTCTGGGTTACCCTTTTCTTTTTGTTTAGCTATATTCTTGGATAATCCCATATGTATGGTTTTAACATGTTTTTCCCAGGCTTTATCAGACGTTCAGACATGAGAAAGGGGTTGATGGAGTTGGAGGGTTCCAGATGTCAGTGTGTACAGAGGATGACTGGAAGCTTTACGGTTCCATCTTTCCCAATAGGAAACTTGTCTCACACAAACAACTCAATAAAGAGCTCAGGTGATAATAGAATAAATGTAGCCTCGATTCATAGTTTGTAGGAAGGGTGGGCCCAGGAGATTTGGATAGATGGTTACATTGTTTCTGGTAAGATAGGAATCCACCTGCTGTACGAGCATGCATGATTTAATCTTACCGCAAATAGAAAGGAAAATGTTGTGTGTAACATAAAAATATATATATATATATATATATATTTTTTTAAATCTCACTCTATTTTGATAGCATACTAATTTTGTCTACACTTCTTTCTTCCTCAATGTCATGATTTGCAATACATGTCCCCTTTTCCCATCTCGTTTCTCTACTTCTCTAATCATTTCTTGCAAATTTCTTCTCAATCTGTTTTTCTCCGTCTTTTACTCTCTTTTTCCTTTCTTTTTCTTGTCTTACTCCTCCCTGCTTTTCTCCTCCCCACCACACCCCTACATCCTCTGCCATTTTGTCTCATCAGTTAATAACATTTGGAACCTTGTAATGACTTACTGAGCCAAGGTTCTGGGCGAGATGACGTTACTCTTGTGCCTTCTTCCACCTTCACCTCTCTCTGTGGACATGGGCCTCCTGTCCTGGCTGTACCACTTGGTTACTGCGTGACTGTCGAACAGGGACTTCCGCCTCAGCGTGTCCTCTTTGGTCTAGAACAACCAGGCGATTTGAATTGTTTACATTTGATAATTTAATGATCCTGAAATCTAAATCTTAAAAAATCACTACGCCTGTAAACCATCAAAACCAGCCTTGGTTTGAGAGTACAAATTTAGTTTGATATAGCGATGCTCATAGTTTAGACCATAGATTAATATTTCTTCAAAGATGAAAAGCTAGAACGTAAGACCGATACAGTTTTTATTATAATAAACTGACATGTTTCAAAATGTTACCAAGTGTTTGCTTGTTTGTTTGTTTATTTGTTTGCTGTTGTTTTTTTAAATATATCATCTAAACAATTCTTCAAGTTTAAAATTGAAACGAAAAAGTCGCAGCTATGTCATTTTCCACCACGTTCTAGTCACAAGGATCAGAATCAAGTAAAACATATTCCAAATATCCTATATCCTAAGAAAAGTAATAGAGGTATGTAAAACAGCCTATGATGAGATGGTTGTCGCAAATGTGATGTAAATCCACTCTGCAGTTTGATAGTAACTTCGATGCTCATGTCATATCAATACACTATCACTGGGCAATGATTTAAGTTTATAAGCGGAATAGGAACGATGGGGTCAAAGATAGTTATATAAGAGCTGCAACATCTCCTTTAAGTCTGTAAGCAGCAACTGTGATGAAAACCTTGACAAAATATTGAAACAATGGATAGAGGGAGGTAATCAAAATTGTGTCTGCACGAATACTACTACTACTACTACTACTACTACTACTACTACTACTACTACTACTACTACTACTACTACCACCACCACCACCACCACC
>RQTK01000953.1:7923-22539 GCA_003991915.1 Elysia chlorotica
TTTGTAACTGTCTTTCTTTTTATCTCGCTATTTTTCTCTGTATTTTTCTCATTCTCTCTGCCTTTCTGTCTTTGTATTTTCCCTATTCCTCTCCTACTCGCCCCTTCCCACAAACCAATCTTCATATCATCCTTTCTCTTTCTTATTTCTCTTTTTTTTCTTTCCTAGTTGTCAACAATAAACCAACCCCGAAAAAGAAAATACTATGTTTTAGCGATAAATATTTAAATTTGCCGTCTTAAATAAAATTTGAAAAATACTTTAAAAAATAACACCCACCAAAACAAATAAATACAGCAAAACGGAGAAGAAATGATAATTCCATATAAAACATAACTTAACAAAACGAAAACAACAACAACCTAACAATCAACCAATCAACCAAATAAAATCGACCAAAAAAAAAAATGCCTGAATAACCCACTTCGTTACACTCACGGCTCTTTTTTCCCAGCGGTCATCGGAGTCGGGTCATTTGAAATCGATACCTCGAGAACAAACAAAATCAGTTTTATAAGGAATGGTTGGGCCGAGTCGATGCCCTTGACTGCTCGGACGTGACTGAGTACGCGAGTAGTGACGGTGCAGGTAGCACGACGGTATCGATTGAGCAAACACTCGGAACTTTGAAATGCCCGGTGAGTTTGGTCCGGTTGGTTGGGAATCGATTACTGTAGAGTCCATGACCAAGAAGATCACGGTTGAACTAGAAGCGGTTATTGTATAAGGGGGTATATGTGACTGGGTTTGGGTGAAGAACAAAAAGCATGGACTTGGGAAAGGAAGGGAACAATAGCATCTGTGTTAGAGTGTTGAGAGTTATATAGCATTACACAAGAAAGAAACAAAGAGGGAGAGCGGGAGCGGGAAAGAAAAGAAGTAGGTAGAGATTGGTTTGAGTTGAGTTGGGTTTAACTTCCAACGTCAGCACTAAATAGGCTATATTTTGAACTAGGCCTTAGACTGACGTCTGGGAAGTTTATGTGCTGCCACACACGAGACAAGGGCGGGGATACCATGACTCCTGTCTCAGGCGGTGTAGAGATTGGTAGATAGCTAGGTAAATATATAGATACAATGATAAATAAAAAAGAATGAAAAGGATTCTTAACATCTAATAGTAACACAAACGCTATGTAGAATTCTAATCCCAAGACGAAAGTTTGACAATTTTACGTGCTGTCAGACATAATACCATAATTTCAGTCTCATCTGGGCACACCATACTGACATCGACCCAACCAGTGTCTACAAAAAATGGGTAAATATGTTTTGTATAAAAAAGGGTTCCCATTACGATCTTACGATCTAACCCTCTATCATTAAAATACTACTACTACTACTACTACTACTACTACTACTACTACTACTACTACTACTACTACTACTACTACTACTACTACTACTACTACTACTACTACTACTACTACTACTACTACTACTACTACTACTACTACTACTACTACTACTACTACTACTACTTCCTCTTCTTCTATCACTACAACTACTAATGACAAGTGTCAATGGGTTCAAGCACTCTGTTTAAATTACGATGCCCCCAAACAAGGAAGCAGCAACTGTTGATTGCATTGGTGTTATGAGAACCAGTAGCCAATTTCCGGCAACCTCTCAAAACTTCCCCTAGCCTTCCGCCGCCAATGGCAACATAATTATACAACTGTTTCTTGTCCTAGTTTGATGATAGAAGTATGGAATGTTCTCTCGCGAAGTTGAGGCAAACCCTGCTGGAGCAATCTGAAATGTTTGTTGAGGGCAACATTATGGAAAAAATGAGGGCAACATTATGGAAAAAATGAGGGCAACATTATGGAAAAAATGAGGGCAACATTATGGAAAAAATGAGGGCAACATTATGGAAAAAATTTTAATATTTTGGATATGTTTTGAAAACTCATAGGAAGCATTTGCCTATCCGTGGGCTATGTTTTATTATTAATGTTAGAAAATATTTTCCTAAAATGCTTATTAAATTATGTACTAAAAATTTATGAAATGTATGCATAAGTTATGTATTGTGTGTATAATCATTTAGGGCCAAGCATAGGTTTGACTACCACACGACCCACACTAAGGTTTCGCAATTCAATTAAACATGAATTGATCCTAACCCAAATTTCCAGATGAAGCCTTACATCGCTAGACGTTCGTGCGCTTTAAACGCATAATGTTGCGATTCAGTCTCTGCTCTGATCGTAGTTTGTTTTCCCCCCTTAGGTCGGTGACTGTAAAATGTGTTAAAATTAATAGGGTTTCGTTGCAGTTAGAAAATTGATCGAGCCCTAAGGGTCCTTAAACTTCATTTAAAATGTCTTCCCAATATAACGTTTTCGACATTAGTGAACAACGTTTTCGACATTAGTGAACAACGTTTAATATATCTGACTGTAAAAAAATTAGATGGCTTAAAGAAATCATTCTGACTCAAATTCTATTGATTTGAACCAACATTCAATAGATGCAAGAACTACTCGATGAAAAAGAGCGGTACACAAAGTAGCATGTAGAGATCACAGTTACTTCCCTTGTCCGCGTGCTTACAGTGTAAAACGACTGCTGTACACTGCAACCTAACACACCACTCGATTTCCATTGAAAATATGCGTTCCATACATGAACATTGGTACTTATATCTAGAAATTAAATCTATAATTGATCCAAGAAACAGCAAAATAACAGCGTTCACTACGGCAAGATGTTTAAACACGAGCATAAAGCGTAAGCACAATTCTCTGTTTCCAAAAAACATTTAATCAGGTTGCACTCTGCTCTTATGTAGAAATGTGTCGGCCCGTTTTGAGTTCATTCGGGTGCACTTTAGAATCTTCTAGATTCTAGCTCACATAATGAAATTACTTGTCCCCCTCTATAATGCCTAATCAATCTTCGAGATATTTCTAGAACCTACAAGAACATACGCACATCCGGCTAAGCAGCTGATTTCGTGAACGCTATTCGGGCCGGCGAAATCCTGCATAGTAGCGTAAACAATGTAGGAGTTCGTTTTCAAAGATGGCAGCATGATCGAAGAGATGTAAGACAATGAGAAAAGATTTAAATGATTAAAATATTTCATGCTTTTGGAAATCATATAGTTAAAACTCATGTTTTTGCCTCAATATAGTAAAGAGGTGGGAAAGGAGGGAGGGAGGGAGGGAGAGAGAGAGAGAGAGAGAGAGAGAGAGAGAGAGAGAGAGAGAGAGAGAGAGAGAGAGAGAGAGAGAGAGAGAAAGATAGAGAGAGAGACTCTGTTAGATAGTCAGATAGGTTAAAAACAATGAAAGAGACAGCATCGAAAAACAGAGATATAGAGAGAGCTAAACTAACAAAAAGAGCGACTGAGGCAAAATAAGAGAGAGGAAGAGAGGAAAAAAAAACAAATGAAAAAAAGTAAATAATCACGGGGGAGGGGGGAAATAGAAAGGTTCAGAGAGAGGGATTACGAGTTGGAAATAGATACAGAGTAATACAAAGAAATAGAAAGAGAGAGAGAGAGAGAGAGAGAGAGAGAGAGAGAGAGAGAGAGAGAGAGAGAGAGAGAGAGAGAGAGAGAGAGAGAGAGAGAGAGAGAGAGAGAGAGAGAGAGAAAGAAAGAGAAACTTAGAGTATAGAGAGATGGAGACGCGCTAAAAGGCGGAAAGACTGAAAAAAGGTTGGAAAGGGGGGGGGGGGGAAAATTTTATAAGGGCACAAATTTTAAGGGCTCTTGTCCGATATAATAAAAACGAGTAGGGTCTCTAACAGGCAGGGGTAGACTGCTCGCAGTTCAAGCCTGTGAATCTTGTATCGATCCATGCTCCCTTATTGGCTCTTAAAGTATAGGTCTGGCCCTGGGCCAATATTACACACACACACACACACACTCACACACACACACACTCACACACACACACTCACACACACACACACTGGGAGGGGATGGATAGGATTAGTAGATCCCCTACGTTTGTGTAGAAGCGAGCGAGATACAGAGTGAGGACAAAGCAGCTGAAAAGAAGGAGATGATAGTGTTGGGGAATGTTAGATTGAGTGGAAGATAAGGAATCGGATTGGGTGGAACGTTAAATGTTGAAGCTTAAGAATAGGAGGAATTTAAAAAAATCCCCCAAAACATAGAAAACAGAATCAAGGATGTAATGCAGTGTAGTAGAGAGAAAGGAATTGTTGATTGTTTATGAAAAATAGTTTGAAATGACTGGGTAAGAGGAAATATATGGAGTTATGTTGTTAGATGGAAAAACTAAAAGATAGAACTAGAGAGAGAATTCAACAAGTTAGAGAACATAGAGTAAGCATGTATATATTAACTTTTTGGGGTTGGAATGTAATAGTGAAACTAGAGAAATTTTAGCTCGTCAAATAGAATGACACTTCTCGATTTAAAGCTACGCATCTCCGGTATAGACAATTTTAAAACTTAAACAATAAGTGTAAAAACAAGCAAAACATACTATCACAGTCTAACGATACTTTTGGTTCAAATTAATCTGGAGTGTGATTGCAATTAAACTCAACTAATTAATATTAAATGGAAATGACTACTAAAACAACGCTGGAGCTGTGATGACTTGCTTAGAGAAGCTTCATGTGAGGATAACAGAGAGTACTATCTGAGAAAGCGGCAACAACAACACAATTAACCCTTGACACAACAGAGGGTTTGTTTGTTTCCGTGATTGGATCTGGGATAAGAGACTCGTTTGTTGTTATTGCTGTTGGTCGTTGTGGCACTGATGTTGCTGTTGATGTTTTTATTGCTGTTGCTGGTGTTGTTCTTGGTGATGGTGGTGTTGATATATCTTTGTTGCTGTTGATGATGTTGTTGTTGCTGTTGTTGTTGTTATTGTTGTTGTTGCTGTTGATCCTGCGATGTTTAGGTGATTTGCCCTTGTCCATTGACATGCTATGGTATCTGATTGGTATTCGCGTTTGCGTAGGATCGTTGAACAGATTCTATCGGCAGTTTTAAAGATCTTTAGTGTGTAGTTCATGGTTTACACAACAATAACTAGTACAGTTATGATTTTAAAAACGTAGCCAAAGCAATGTCTGTTTTGATCGGATCAAGAAAATATTGAATTTTTGGCTTTTCCTGAAAAAAAAAGAAAACAGCGTCCGCGTTTCAGAAGAAGGTTTTATAAAGCATTATCTGAACAAATCGTGAATAAAAAATTGTTATTTTGGCTTTTCCTGAAAAAAAAAGACCAGTTTCCGCGTTTAATTTTATTTGAAGCTTTATTAAAGCTAAGCTTTATTAAAACTCTTCTGAATAAATGCATATCGGAAATAAATCTTGTTTGAAGGCTCTAGGTTCCAATAACACTAAAGCTGTTAGGTACACATTATACAATACAAATGGTTAGTTTGTTGGGTTTAATTACAAGATAGCAAAAAATCACGTTTTAAGGAAGTTTATTTACACCAGAACTATAATATTGGTTATAAACGAGGCTAACCAAAAAGCAAGGCGAAGTCATCGAATTGACTGAAGATAACACATTTTGGCACAGCAAAGGTAATAGTGATCTATTTATTTTTAATTAGCATTACAGTTAAGAGTGAATGATACATATTGGATATTTTACTTTGTTCAGCCTACATGTCTACTAGTTTAAGAATGCCACCTGTCCTATCTCTGCTTATTGCCTTTAACTATAGCTCATTTTGCTTCTAAATGCAAATGTTTGTTTATCTCCCTGTCTGATCTTTTTCATAGCCTAGTTTCTTTACTTTCATATCGTCCTCAATACAATCCCATCACAGTTACTTAAACAGACCTTTTCTCCAAAACTTCTCTATGGTTAAAACCCATATTAGTGATGCAAATTTTAACCAGCTATAACTTAGTTTTACTCTTCAACCTTTTTCTCTCCCTCCTCACTTCGATGTGATACCGTGTGTTTGCAGTAGCCTGTAGTTTGGTTATCTATGGTGAAACCCTCTAGCTAAAATTAATGTGTCACCGCCCTACTGTCATGGAAGCAGTCCATTCTCAGTGGCCTAGTTGGTTAGTTGTGTTGGTTTAACGTTCCAACATCAGCACTATATAGGCTAAATTGTAGACGGACCCCAATACTGACGTCTGACAATTTTATGTGCTGCCACACACAAGACAGGGTGGGGATACCATGGCTCCTGTCTCAGCCAGTCACATTAAACTGACACCGACCCAACTAGTAGGGAGCGCAATCGCCAAGGCTCGAACCCGGACCTATTGCGTTGGAAGCCGATGTTTTACCCCAGGGCCACCGCGCCCCCATTCTCAGTGGCACTTCCTCAGAAAAGTTAAAACTATCTAGAATGCTGGCAGTAATTTCTACAAATGAGTTAGAGAGCCAGAAATTAGTACACTGAATAATTGTATGTAATGCAACATTTTTACGTTCCTAAAAATGGCATCATGGAGGAAAAAAAAAGTTAAACAGATATGTGCAAACAGTTATACATAAAACTAATTTTAAAAATGCGACCTGTCGTATCTCTGCCTAATGCTTTTAACTATAACTCATTTTGGTTCTAAATGCACAATTTAATGTCTTCTTATCTCGGTGACATGACCCTGCCTGTTATTTTTCGAAGCCTGGTTTCTATACTTTCATTTCATCCACCAATGCAATCCCATCACAGTTATTTAAAAAATTCTTTTTTCAAAACTTCTCGCTGATTCACAATTCACATACACACCAGTGATGCAAAGTTTAACCAGCAATAACTTAGTTTTACTCTCCACCTTTATTTTTCCCTCTCACTTCCACGCGACATCGTGTATTTGCAGTACCATGTATTTTGGTTAACTATGGTGAAACCTTAATATTGGTGATGCAAATTTTAACCAGCTATAACTTGGTTTCACTCTTCAGCCTTTTTTTCCGCCTTCCCACTTCGATGGATGTGACACCGTGTTTACAGTACCCTGCAGTTTGGTTAACTATGGTGAAACCTTCTAGGTTAAATTAATGGTGAAACCTTCTAGCTCAAATTATTCTGTCACTGGCCTGATCTAATGGAAGCAGTCCATTCTCAGTGGCGTAGTTGGTTAGTTGAGTTGGTTTAACGTCCCACATCAGCACTATTTCGGCTATGTTGTGGACGGGCCCCAAGACTGACGTCTGAGAATTGTATGTGCTGCTGCACACAAGACAGGGTGGGGATACCATGACTCATGTCTTAGTCGGTCACATAAAACCGACACCGACCCAACCAGCAGGGAGCAAAATTGTCAGGGCTCGAACTCGGACCTTTTGCGTTGGAAGTCGATGTTCTACCCCAGGGCCACCGCGCCGCCCATTCTCGGTGCCACTTCCCCAGAAAGGTTAAAACTATCTAGGATGCTGGCAGTAGTTTTTACAACTGCGTTAGAGACCAAGAAAGCAGTACACTGAATAATTGTATGTAATGCAACATTTTTTCGTTTCATAAAAATGGCATCATGGATGGACATGGAGCCGAACAGAGAGGCTGTCGGTTTTACTTCTTTAACATGGAGAAGTAGCGATAACCAACAGACACATTTCTTGCATGTGTAACTTAAATGTTTTCCTGTAGTGTATACGTTCGTGTTAGATGGCGTTTCAATACATGAACTGTTGCTTTTATTGGTGAAACATGGAGGCGCCTATATGCTGGCTCTTCATGTTTCACCAATAAGAGCAACAGTCTCTGTACCATACGAGTGTGTATCAAAGCTGCAGTCACTACAGGAAAAATAAACATGCAAAGTATGTCTCTCCTATTACAACACTACAAAAAGATCATGTTCGTTGTTGCTGGCTCTCCATGTTTCACGAATAAAAGCAATCGTATATGTGCCATACCCTTGAAATTCGGTATCCAAGATACATGCAAAGTACATCCTTCTATTGCAACACTACAGTAAATTTCTCCTGTTCGTTATTGCTGGCTCTCCATGTTTCACCAATAACAGCAACAGTCTCTGTGCTATACCCTTGGGTATCCAAGATCTATGCGTACTAAATCCTCCTACTGTTGCAACACTACAGCAAGCTCTTATTGCTTGTTATTGCTGGCTCTCCATATTTCACGAGTAAAAGCAACTCATCTGTGTCATATCCTTGGAATTGGGTATCCAAGATACATGCGAAGTACATCCTTCTATTGCAGCACTACAGTAAGTTGCCCCTGTTCGTTATTGCTGGCTCTCAATGTTTCACCAATAAAAACAACAGTCCCTTTGATATACACCTGGGTATCTAAGCTGGAGTCGATACAGGAAAACATTAAATCTAGTTAATCTACACATGCGAAGTATATCATTCTATTGCAACACTACAGTAAGACCCTGTTGTTCGTTATTGCTGGCTCTCCATGTTTCACCAATAAGAGCAACAGTCCCTTTGATATACACCTGGGTATCCAAGCTGGAGTCGATACAGGAAAACATTAAATCTAGTTAATCTACACATGCGAAGTACATCCTTCTATTGCAACACTACAGTAAACTCCTGTTGTTCGTTATTGCTGGCTCTCCATGTTTCACCAATAAGAGCAACTGTCTCCATCATGTCCTGGGGCGTACGACTATCCTTTAGCATCACTCAGCGCTGGAGACAGGCACCAATTTCCGGCCAGACTGGGCCAGGAGGTCCCCAGGGTACGCCCAGGTACTGCGAGATGCTTGGAGATACTGGGGGACATTGGGAGGTACTGGGAGATGCTTAAGAGAGAGAGAGAGAGAGGAGGAGAAGAATGCATTACTTTGTGACGTTAATAAAAAGTGATGATTGCTTTTAAATTAAAATGTTGTTACAAAGAAAACTACTAAGACAGTGATAACTTAATGAAGAATACAATAACTATTATGGTTCATTTTAAAATCCCTAATCAAACAACACCTATTCTAAATTAAAATAATTGGTAACGGTCATCGATGACAGAGAGGACACAGTCCAGGAATACATCCAATATACATTTTTCAAAGTAAGCACCTGCTGTGGTTTATTTGTCAAAGCTTATTGTTTAACCAATTTCAGAACATTTCCTCTATTGCATACTGAAAAAAGCACTGTGTGTACTCAATACTTATTCATTACATGTCAAAATACACAGGGTATCAAATGCGTAAAAACTATAGGAAAACGTTAAATCTACTCGTATTTTATCAGCACATGCAATATTATTGCCCATTTGTTATTTCTTTTAGTCTATGTTTTATATATTGAAGCACAAGAAGCTTCCAGTACTGCATTACTCTAGGATACGAATAATGCATTACTGGGGGAGAGAAAAGAAATAATTATACATTAGAGGAAAACAATAAATCTATTTCATCTAAAATAATCTCCTTTTTGGTTAGTTCTAGCTCTCCAGGTTTTAGCAATAAGAGCATTTGTCTTTTTTATGAATACTTATAAACGAAGAAGAACAGTATTGGAATACTGTCATACCCGTAAGTATTCCATATGAGTAGGTTATAGGAAAACATGAAATCTACACATGCCAAGAAAGCGTCTGGTGGTCATTGTTAGCTATCCATACGTCACTAATATCAGTATCAATCTCTGTATTGAAATACCTCCATAAGCGTGGATATACAAGATAGATAGCAAAACATTAATTCCTAACCCGCAAAGAAAGTGCCTGTTTGGTATTGTTAGCTCCTAATGTCTCAACAATACAAGAATCAGTCTCTGTATTGTAACACTATTAAGTACCTTGCTATTCAAACCTGATATATTACAGGAAAACGTTAAATATACACATATAAAGAGACCGCTTGTTGGTTATTGCTACATTCCCATGTTTCACCGATAAGAGCATCATAATCTTTTTTGCAATACCTTTACATATTATATAATACGACTTGCTATCCAACCCTGATACACTGCAGGAAAACTTAAAATCTACACATAAAAACCAATCTTCGAGCCTGTTGGTTATAGCTGTATTGCCATATTTTGCAGATAAGAGCAACATTCCCTTTGTTGTGATACAGCCATACGCGAAGGTATCCAAGATGGATATTTTACAGAAATACGTTAAATCCTATCCTGCAAATGAATCGCCTATAGTAGTTGTAGGTCTCCATATTTCAACATGCGAGCATCAGGCTATGTGCCATACCCTTGGATATCCCAGATGGAGTCAGTACAAGAAAACATTAAATCTAAATAATCTACATGCGAAGTACATCCTCCTATTGCAACACTACAGTAAGCCCCTGTTCGTTATTGCTGGCTCTCCATGTTTCACCAATAAGAGACACCGTCTCTGCGTTATAACCTTGGATTTTTGGTATCCAAGATACATGCGAAGTACATCCTTCTATTGCAACACTACAGTAAACTCTTGTTGTTCCTTATTGCTGGCTCTAAAGGTTCCACCAATACAAACAAAAGTCTCTGTGACATACGTGTGTATGTTTAAGCTGGAGTCACTACAGAAAAACATATTTTGTTAATCTACAAGCGAAATAAGATCTATTGCAACATTACAGTAAGCCCCTGTTGTTCGTTTTTGCTGGCTCTTCATATTTCACGAGTAAAAGCATTTAAATAGTTTTGACTCGGAAAAAGGAGAATATAACAAAAACGAACAACTTGGACCTACATAAGCATAAGGATCAGCAATGCCTCTTCTATTGCGCCTAAAAATTTTGAAAAGCATTGAATCTAACCAATTCTGCCCATAATAACTAAAACAGCTTTAGCCAATGTTGTTAAGAACATAAATGATGTTTGTGCAATTTTAATCTAATCCAACTATTGGGGTAGCAACACGTCAACTTTGGTCTCTCCCCCTCTCTTTCTTTCCCTCTCTCTCTGTCTCTCTGTCTCTCTATATGTCTCTCTCCCTCTCTCTCCCTATATCTCCCCACACTCTCTGTCTTTCACCCCCTCTATTTCCCTCACTCTCTATCTTTCTCTCTCTCTCTCTCCCTCTCTATTTCCCTCTCTCTCTGTCTTTCTCTCCCTCCCTCTCTATTTCCCTCTCTCTCCCTCTCTCTACCTCTCTCCCTCTCTCCCTCTCTTCTCTCTATTCTCTCGCTTCTTTCTCTCTCTATCTCTCTCTGTCCCTCTCTTTCTCTGTCTCTCTCCCTCTGTCTCCATCTATCTCCCTCTCTCTCTGTCTTACTTCGCCTCTATTTCCCTCTCTCTCTGTCTTTCTCTCTCTCCCTCTCTATTTCCCTCTCTCTCCCTCTCTCTCTCTAGCTCCCCCCTCTCCCTCATTCCCTCTCTCTCACTTTGTCTCTCTCGCCTAGAGCTATTGTTTTGGCCGGGTGGTCGGCATCTCCCAGTATATCCCAATGTTCCCCAGTATCTCCAAGCACCTCCCAGTATATCCCAATGTCCCCCAGTATCTCCAAGCATCTCGCAGTACCTGGGCGTACCCTGGGGACCTCCTGGCCCAGTCTGGCCGGAAATTGGTGCCTGTCTCCAGCGCTGAGTGATGCTAAAGGATAGTCGTACGCCCCAGGACACGACGGGGACAGTTGCTCTTATTGGTGAAACATGTAGAGCCAGCAATAACGAACAACAGGAGTTTACTGTAGTGTTGCAATAGAATGATATACTTCGCATGTGTAGATTAACTAGATTTAATGTTTTCCTGTATCGACTCCAGCTTGGATACCCAGGTGTATATCAAAGGGACTGTTGCTCTTATTGGTGAAACATTGAGAGCCAGCAATAACGAACATGAGTAGCTTACTGTAGTGTTGCAATAGAAGGACGTACTTCGCATGTATCTTGGATACCCAATTCCAGGGGTATTGCACAGAGACGGTTGTTTTTACTCGTGAAACATGTAGGGCCAGTAATAACGAACAGGCGGAGATCACTGGACTGTTGCAACAGAAGGATGTACTTTGCATGTATCTTGGATACCCAATTCCAAGGACATGACACAGATACAGTTGCTTTTACTCGTAAAATATGGAGAGCCAGCAATAACGAACAACAGGGTCTTGCTGTAGTGTTGCAATAGGATTTACGTTGCATGTGTAGATTAACTAGATTTAATGTTTTCCTGTATCGACTCCAGCTTGGATACCCATGTGTATATCAAAGGGACTGTTGCTCTTATTGGTGAAACATGGAGAGCCAGCAATAATGAACATGAGCAAGCTTACTGGAATGTTGCAATAAAAGGATATGCTTCGCATGTATCTTGGATACCCAATTCCAAGGACAGTGCACAGAGACGGTTGTTTTTACTCGATACTTTTTAAATAGTTTTGAATGAGATAAGGGAGTATATAACAAAAAGAAAACCAATAACTTGGACCCAAATAAGAATAAGAAATAGCAATGCCTCTTCTGTTGCGCCTAAACTTTTGAAAAGCATTGAATCTAATCAATTCTCCTTTGTATAACTAAAACAATTTGAGTTAATGTTGTAAAGAGCATGAAGATGTTTGTACAATTTTTAAATGTATTTTAGCAATGGGGGTAGCAACACGTTAACTATGGTTCCTCCCTTCCTCTCTCTCCCTCTCTCTCTCTCTGTCTCTCTATATCTCTCCTTCTATATCTCTCTCTGTCTTTCTCCCTCTTTCACTCTACCTCTCTCTCCCTCTATCTGCCCCTCTCTCTCCCTTTCGCAACATTTCCCTTTCCCTCTACCTTCCGCTATCTCTCTCTATGTCTCTCCCTCTCTCCCTCTCTCTCTATCTCCCTCTCTCTCTCCCCCTCTCTCTCTCCCCCTCTCTGTCTCTCTCGCCTGGAGCTATTGTTTTGGCCGGGTGGTCGGCATCTCCCAGTATATCCCAATGTCCATATCTCCAACTCCCAGACCATTCCCCAGTATCTCCAAGCATCTCGCAGTACCTGGGCGTACCCTGGGGACCTCCTGGCCAGTCTGGCCGGAAATTGGTGCCTGTCTCCAGCGCTGAGTGATGCTAAAGGATAGTCGTACGCCCCAGGACACGAGGGACAGTTGCTCTTATTGGTGAAACATGTAGAGCCAGCCATAACGAACAACAGGAGTTTACTGTAGTGTTGCAATAGAATGATATACTTCGCATGTGTAGATTAACTAGATTTAATGTTTTCCTGTATCGACTCCAGCTTGGATACCCAGGTGTATATCAAAGGGACTGTTGCTCTTATTGGTGAAACATGAGAGCCAGCAATAACGAACATGAGTAGCTTACTGTAGTGTTGCAATAGAAGGATGTACTTTGCATGTATCTTGGATACCCAATTCCAAGGGTACGGTTTTTTACTCGTGAAATGGAGGCCAGTAATAACGAACAACGGAGATTACTGGTGTTGCAAAGAAGGATGTACTTGCATGTATCTTGGATACCCAATTCCAATGGACAGTTGCTTTACTTGTAAAATATGGAGAGCCAGCAATAACGAACACAGGGTCTTCTGTAGTGTTGCAATAGGATTACGTTGCATGTGTAGATTACTAGATTTAATGTTTTCCTGTATGACTCCATCTGGATACCAAGTGTATATCAAAGACTGTTGCTCTTATTGGTGAAAAACATGGAGAGCCAGCAATAAAACATGAGCAAGCTTACTGGAATGTTGCAATAAAGGATTACTTCGCATGTATCTTGGATACCCAATTCCAAGGACAGTTGCTTTTACTCGTACACAATGTTATAGCACTTACTGTAACCGTCCACAAGATGAAAGAAGGGACACCAAACCTAACGTGCAACTTCTTCATACACCAGCAGCTCCGTAATAGATAGGAACAGTCCGCAGTCATGTTTTATGTTCCTAGCAGTATTTACAAATCAAAACAGTTTTAAGCTCTTAGAATGATTGAAAAGTTTTTTTCAAAGTTGTGTTACCTTTTTGAAAGTTCTCGATGTTGCTTTTTCGGGAATATAATTTTTTTCCAAGTTAAATATGCGTATAAACATACATCGTTTTTTAGCATTGCGCTGTAACCTTATATAGCATATCATATAAAGACAAATCATTGTCATTCATGCTTGTAAATATAATGCAGCCCGAAGGAGGCTAAACTCGGATGTCTGATATTCTACAGCTGGATAATTTTATTGGCCGACCTGACAGATGCACACGCCTGTCGTGTCAAACGCAGAATCGGGTTTCCCCGTTCCTAGCATCGCCTGGAGGAAGCAAATTAGATTTCCATGCGATCGTACATAGAATGTTTTCAAAACGTGGGCGCTGTAATGCTCTACATAAACATGCATGGCACAAAACATGGACTCTGGAAGAGGATGGGGAGGGGTGGGTAAATAATGCTTTGGGTTGGGTGGATGGAGGATGGGGTATCTGGATAGACGTGGTAAAAAAAGTTTGAAAAATAATATAATAGTGAGGGAGGAGGGGATATTTGGATAGACAGAATAAAAAAGAATAGTCAGAAAAATAATATAATAGTGAGGGGAGAGAGAGATGGTGAGAAAGAGAGAAGGACAAATAGAGAGACAGCAGAGCGACAGGGAGTAAGATAGAGAGACAGGGGCACACAGAGAAAGAGAAAGACGTGGAGAGAAAAGTATACATACAATTTCGTTATTCCATATCAAATAAAGAACCCAACAGAGAAAAAAAGAGAAAAAAGGTGTGTGTACGTGTGCGTTAGGGAGAAATAGAGAGAGAGAGAGAGAGAGAGAGAGAGAGAGAGAGAGAGAAAGAGAGAGAGAGA
>RQTK01000953.1:34679-59958 GCA_003991915.1 Elysia chlorotica
CTACTACTACTACTACTACTACTACTACTACTACTACTACTACTACTACTACTACTACTACTACTACTACTACTACTACTACTACTACTACTACTACTACTACTACTACTACTACTACTACTACTACTACTACTACTACTACTACTACTACTACTACTACTACTACTACTACTACTACTACTACTACTACTACTACTACTACTACTACTACTACTACTACTACTACTATCATCAGTATCTTTTTATGACTGGAGTCACTTGGTCTTTTACTGCATCTCTATTAACTTTATCACCAAAAACACGACCACAAGCAACATAATACGTCCTTCAATACCCTCTCTGTCAACCTCTGCCAATCAATCCGTGGCTAAGTCAAACATTGCAAGGAGCTTCCCTGAATCTTCGTGTGACCTAAAGTACCATCAAACCATCTCTAAAATATCAGTTTGTCAGATATCCCAAGCATATTCATATATCCCTCTACAGTTGCCGGACTTCTAACGTCCCCCATTTGACCTGTAACGCCTCTTATCGTGATAATGCAGATCTGAAGGTCTCTGCAAGACTAACATAGGACGTACTTCGGAGACGTCATGCTGTTAAGAAAAGAGCTCTTTTTCCCGGGATGAGCAGGAATGGTGCGAGAGCGCTAAGTCGAGAAGCTCCTTCACCACTGGAGAGGCTTTGGTTTCACGCGCTTAGGGCAGGCAAAGCTGTGCTGGAATCGATACCAAGGTTGCCAGGGTCGTTCGATTCCTCTCCATGATAACACAATTTACCGAATAATGTGAAGGTTAATATTGAAATCCGTGTGAATCCTTACACTTTAGAGCGGATTATATTATGTTGTGAAACAGAAGCGTCATAAAGTAAATGTATAGTTTGTTTTGCGTTATGTTAAAATTACTAGAATAAATCTGTCAGTTTAGCTTGGTCGTTACTCTGCTTGTATGATTGCTTGTGAATTAACCACAACATGAAGTAGAGCTCATGTCATCCTATGAAGCTTCATATCTCTTAATGGAATAAAACAAAATCCCGATATAAAGCAGCAAGCCAAAAAAGTTACACAATGTATGGATTTTGAAGTATTCATATTGTTTTTTTTTCACATTATTTTTCAATTCACTCTTTGCAATTATCGCTTTCTAAGTTTTATTTAAATTATCAAGTGGCTCTAAATACTAATTGGCTGATTTATTGGTTCTCGATCAATGTCAATAGTGATCCATAGACCTATGAGCCATGGAAGACTTAAAAAAAGAGATCAATGCAACTTGATGATTTGTAAGAATTATGTAGTAAGCAAGTTATAACAGCTGTTAGTCGAATAGTAGAAAATAATGATTCATCAGTTTTCTAAAGAAATAACTTAATTTACAACAGTTCTAACTATTTTTGAAGTAAGTTATTATATCAAAAACATCGAACAACTCTGAACATACTTATGTATATGGTATGTATTTTGGGTATTTTGTGTTACCCAGAATAATTAAATATTGTTAAGGTCAACATGGTTCTGAACATTTGGAACGTAATCAAAAGACGAAAAGAAAATTTCTGCGGTTTTAGGTTTTAGGAAAAAGTGTTTAATTTTCCTCGAGTGGCAGCATTAATGAAGTTGTTCCATTGGGGATTTACGATTGGAATAAAACAATGAAATGACAATGATGTTTAATTAGAAAATTATTATGTGCAATTGTGTGCTTTTAAGTTGATTGTGCATTCAGTCTCTTCGCATTTAAATGCATTGCGTCGAATCTGTTTTTCAAACAACAAAGAAATACACACAGCACGTTTGTTGATAGAACGCTTGTTTCTATTTCTAGTTTTTTACCTCCAGTTTGATTTCTCCTAAAGAGCTCTTTTTTTTCTCGTATTCTGTTATTTAAAAAACGAACACTTTCTTTGTCAGAAAGACGATTCTCCTAGTTTTACGTCTTCTAGTTTCTCAAGAATCATCATATTCGCAAAGGGGTCCCAAGACTAAGTTTTAATTATGGATTGCTACACATAAAAGAAATAGGAACTACTAGAACTTCAGCCCGCCGAAAACTTTATACTTACACCGACCCAACGTGTAGGTAAAGTCTAACTCTAACTTTTTTGTTCGGTAGTGGGGTCAAATACGGTACCAATGCTCTACAACTTGTTTCAGCGAGATAAATAGCCCCTTAGTATTGTAGTCAATTAAGTTATTTAAACAAACTGAACATTATTATTGCTCTACCACTTCCAGTGAACTAAATTGCCCCTTTGTATTGTAGTGAATTAAGTTATTTAAACAAAGGTATCGTAGTGAACAGTCATTATTATTGCTCTACCACTTACAGTGAACTAAATGCCCCTTGATATTGTAGTGAATTAAGTTCTGTAAACAAAGGTATCGTACTGACCAACCATTATTATTGCTCTATCACTTGTTCCAGCGAACTAAATATCACATTGGTATTGTAGTGAATTAAGTTCTTTAAACAAAGGTATCGTACTGAACAATCATTAGGGAATCGGAGCGTCGGGACCCAAGGCATACCTGGAGTGGAGGTGGGAGCTCGGATAATCCACTAGGAGAACGGCTCCAGACACTTCAGATCACCAGAGGACTCCGAGCTGACAGCGTCACGGTTCGCATGCGCTCTACTGCTGCTCATATTCCTCTCTTGAAATCGCATGCGCTCTACTGCTGCTCATTCCTCTCTTGAATCTGCTTGGGGGAAAAGGGGGAGGGGGGGGATAATGCTAGATCTGGGGTAAGAGCGTCGGTTAGAGCGTAGGCATCCAATGCAAGAGGTCCGACTTCGAGCCACATGCGATTTGGTGCACCTTTTTCTCCTCTGCTGAATGGGTCAGTGTCAGTGTAATTGTAATGTGACCAGCAAAGACCCTGGATCCCGCCCTGAGTTTTGTCGCCGTAAATGACATCTGTAAAGGAATATGAGTCTTTATAGTAGGAGATGGTTTACTTCCACCGATCAAAAACAACATACACCTGTTAAAGGTTGTACAAAGAGAAAGTGATGTACCTGAAAAAGATAAGGCTTGCAAATGTTCCATTGACACGGCCTTACTTATTCTAATAGAGTTGTTGTTTTTTTATATTTACCAAACCGATGTATGGACAAATGATGTAAGGACGTATACATGTCTGTTCTGGGTTGGTTTTAGTTTTGCTGCTGTTGTTATTTTTGTTGACTTAGTCGTTGTTGTTGTTGTTGTTGTTGTTGTTGTTGTTGTTGTTGTTATTGCTTCCATTCTTGTTGTTCACATGGTTGTCATTCTCGTTGCTGGTATTAAAATGTAATTGTAAACATTTTTTTTTATCTTTATCCATTTGTTGTCAACGCTTTAGAAAAAAAACACACGAGATATTCAAGTATTAATCCTTTGTGGACGCTCAGTTTCCAACAGCTTTGGGAAAACGTTCCCATTGATTAAAGACCCAACCAACTCAGATTTGTGAATCGTGGTAAATGAAACTCGAGATCAAACGTTAGCACTATGGAGCTTTCTAGAGGGGATTAAACTAATAAAAAAGAAATGATAAAAAACGGGTCATTCTAACACAACCTTGGATGTCTTTTCGCATAGTTAAATGGGTGTGTGTGTGTAATGTGGGTGGGAAGAGTAGGAAATGGCGCAAGTATTAGAGCACAGTACTCTCAATCTGGAGGTACCTTATTCTATTCGAAAAAAGGAAAAACATAAATTGCTTTCCGGATTTCTTCCGGAACTGCTCGCATCGATGTCACAATTTCATGCGGCTTGAACAGAGGGGGTTGGGTTGGATTAACTTCCAACAGCAGCATTATTTAGGCTATATTGTGAACTGGTCCCAAGACGGACGTCTGACATTTTTTTGTGCTGCCACACACGAGACAGGGCGGCGATACCATGACTCCTGTCTCAGCCGGTCACATTATACTGACGCCGACCCAACCAGTAGGGAACGCAACAGCCAGGATTCGAACTCGAGACCTTTTGCGTCGGAAGCAGATGTTCTACCCCCGGACCACCGCGCGGCTTGAACTGAAGTCCTAGTATACCAGTACGGATTCTTTGCTGAAGCACGTAAAATAGCCAGTCGTTAGTCTTGAAACCTGTTTAGGAGAGTCTAGATGTCGGTTTTGCACGTGAGAGAACCAAACAACCAAACAAATTCTTGAAATTTTTCTGCTGTGAGTTGTCAAAATGTACTTTTAAAAGTAATGAAGCAAATGTGGCTTTTGACACGCGCTAAAATCTGGGGCTGAAGATGGGATACATAAACATTGATGTTTGCGGGTCTACAAAAAGTGCGCCCTGATCTTTCCATTACCCTCTTGTCTATCAAAGATGCTTACTAGGGGCGTAAAAATCGAAACAGTTTTAAAGCAGAGAAAACGAAATGAGTCGGGTTCGGGAGGGAGAAGACATAATAATTAAGGACTTTAAATAAATATTTTTATTGTGCTTATTTTTTGTTTTGATCATTTTTTCATCAATTCGAATATGAAGATTTTTTAAAATGAAATTTATATGTAATTGTAATTTCTATATAATTTTATATATTATGACGTGTTGACATCTAAATAAAAACCAATGAATGCACCTTTTTCCTAAATTGATAATAGTGTTCAATTTAGATTAGGCCTTTCTCTCTCAATAAGTATGAACTGTTCTAAACGCACCAGCTTCCTTTTGTTCGAAAAATCCACCAACCAACGTACGACACATCCGACATATAAAGCACCTTAAGTAAAACACACAAATAACCACGACCCCAATTCTCGATTGCTTCGATGCCCCACCATTCAGCCGGACGCTAAGCCAACCATCTATTTGATGATGGTTACTACATGTGTACATGGGTACGATGTGAAGCCTGCGTCCTGCTTCCTAATGTCTAGATAACAAGGGCCTTGCGATATCGGACATCTTAGCGAAAACGAAGTCGGTAGTACGTTAAGGTAATGGGAATATGAACCGGCCTCCAATCAAAGCTCTAGACTAGACTAAGGCCAGAGCCTGACTGACGTTGGTGGCTGGGGTGGGCCTGTGGCTTCCCTATAAAATCCTCTTGTATTTTCATGGTTTTTTGTTTTGTTTTTATCAGTTTCTCATCATTGCATGTATGATTATAATGGTTGCCGACTTATTTTACCTGTAATTTTGATTTCTATATATCTGTACATGTCGACATGTTGACATCTAAATCGAAAACAATAAAGTCATTTTTTTCTAAACACATTGATAAATGTATTCAATTTACATCAAACCTATAATTTATGTCACAGTAAATATTGGCTATTCTAAGCGCAACAGCTTCCTTTTTTATCCGCAAAATCCACCAATCAACGTATGACATGTCTATCATACAAAGCACCTTAAGTAAATCACCTAAAATTATAACCACGACCCCAGCTCTCGATTGCATCGATACCCCACCATTCAATCGGACGCTAAGCCTACCATCTATTTGATGATGGTTACTACATGTGTGCATGGGTACGATCTGAAACCATCGTCCTACTTCTAAGTTCTAGATAACAGGCACCTTGCAGTATCGGACATCTTAGCGAAAACGAAGTCGGTAGTACGTTAAGGTAATGGGAATCTGAACCGGCCTCCAATCAAAGCTCTAGACTAGACTAAGGCCAGAGCCTGACTGCCGTTGGTGGCTGGGGTGGGCCTGTGGCTTCCCTATAAAATCCTCTTGTATTTTCATGGTTTTTTGTTTTGTTTTATATCAGTTTCTCAGCGATATTATGAAAATGGTTGCCAACTTTTTACAAATGTAATTTCGATCTCTATATATCTGTAAACGTATTGACATCGAAATCGAAAACAATAACGGCATCTATTTCCTAAATCAATAATTGTATTCAACTTACTACAAACATATCTGTCCCAATAAATATGGCATGTCATAATCGCACTAATTGTCTTCCTTGTCCGATAAACCCACCAACCAACATATGACACATCCAACATACAAAACACCTTAACGACAGCTGCTAAATAACTAAAACCCCAGTGCTCCCTTGCTTCGACTCTTTACCATTCAGCCGGACGCTAAGCCTTCCATCTATTTGATGATGGTTACTACATGTGTACATGGGTACGATGTGAAGCCCGCGTCCTACTTCTAAGTTCTAAATAGCAGGTGCTTTGCGATATCGGATACCGTAGTGAAAACGAAGTCGGTAGGACGTTAAGGCAATGGTAATATGAACCGGCGACCAATCAAAGCTCTATTATATACTAAGGCCAGAGTCAGACAAACGCTGGTGGCTGGGGTAAGGGTGCAGCTTTGGCTTTCGTATAAAACCCTCTTGTGTTTTTTAGCCTCTATCTGACTGCGCACATAATACAGGAGGGTTTTATAAGGAACCCCGAGTCGAGTCTAGCCACAGCCTTACAGAGCTAATGAGGGATCAAGAAAACCCATTGTGATTGGATGTGGTTTTGTCATCTGTTATTACAGTTGAATCTCATAGTCTGTAATACAGGCTCTGATGTACACGACTATATCAAACAAGATATATATTTTCGTATCTTGATTAGGCATTTTTCTGACCTAGACGCGGGTCAGTTTTGACCCTCTGTTAAAAAAAAACAGGAAAACCTATACCCATAGGATTATATTATGTCATTTGTTATGATATGTGAATCACATAGTGTGTAATACATGCTTTGATTCACACACCGATATCAGCAATATAAATGTACGTTATCTCCATTGGCATTTTTGCCTGATCTAGGTACGGATCAGTTTTGACTCTCTGATAATAATAAAAAACCAGCTTATTCCACATTAAATTTTTCTAACTTAGCATAGACCACAGGTAGTTCTTTTTTATAAATCGCTGGTGACGATTCCCTTAGCTATCGTCCTCATTTTCACCGTACGCCAGCCATCACAAGGACTGTAATCACTACGGCGTCGATTCTATTTGGGCCTACTACCGGCTCACACAGTTGGTTCTAGGCGTGAAAAGTCCTAGCATGAAACCAATACGGGTTCGGTCGATGGATCTCCGCTGAAGGACAAGCGTATCTAATGTCCTTATTTTGGTAACCCTCCGTAGAAAAGCATAGAGCGCACACGAATTCCCGGTGTCGACAAATATAGATCTTAGAGAGATAACACGGGATTTGTTCGGGCTTTTCCAGTCCTTCGAATCTATGTCGTCTATTTTTAGAGGGCAGGCTGATAAATAAGGGCCGTTTTTGAATAACTTTTTTATTTGAAGGACTACAGAAGCAAGTTACACATCAGACTATGATGCACAAGACGACATCAAACAACATACAGTTAGTTGATCTCCATAAGATATTTTACTGATCTAGATACGGACCAGATTTAACCACCTACAAAAAAAACCCACCAAAAAAAAAAAATTGATTCCTCATTCTCTCACTTAGCATAGGAAACACATACGATAAATCGCCGGTGACGATTCCCTTAGCTATCGTCCTCATTTTCACCGTACTTCCGCCATCACAAGGACTGTAATCACTGCAGCGTCGATCCTGTTTTGGGCTTCTCCCGATTATCACAGTTGGTTCTAGGCGTGAAAGTCCTAGCATGAAACCAGTATGGGTTCGGTCGATGGATCTCCGCTGAAGGACAAGCGTATCTAATGTCCTTATTTTGGTAACCCTCTTTAGAAAAGCATAGAGCGCACACGAATTCCCGGTGTCGACAAATATAGATCTTAGAGAGATAACACGGGATTTGTTCGGGCTTTTCCGGTTCTTGGAATCTATGTCGTCTATTTTTAGAGATGTAGAAATATTGTTGAAATGGGTTCATCTAATAGCAGATAACATACCCGTAGGATGAGATTATGTCATCTGTTATAAGTTGTAAATCACACAGTCTTTAATACAGGCTATGATTACAATTTTCGTATCTCCATCAGGCATTTTTTCTGACCTAGATGCGGGTCAGTTTTGAGCGCCAGCACAAAAAAACAAAACAAAACAACAACAACATATTCCTCATTCTCTCACTTAGCATATAAAACAGATACAACAAAATACTGATGACGATTCTCTTACCTATCGTCCTAATTTTCGCCGCATGCCCGCTATCGCGATGACTGTAATCACCGCAGCGTCTACCCAAAATGGGCTACTCCCGACTCACACAGTTAGTTCTAGGCGTGAAAGTCCTAGCATGAAACCAGTACGGTTCGGTCGATGAATCTCTGCTGAAAGACAAGCGTATCTAATGTCCTTTTTTTGGTAACCCTCCGTAGAAAAGCATAGAGCGCACACGAATTCCCGGTGTCGACAAATATAGATCTTAGAGAGATAACACGGGGTTTGTACGGGCTTTTCCGGTTCTTGGAATCTATGTAGTCTATTTTTAGAGATGTAGAAGCATTGCTGAATTGGTTCTTTAAGAAAAAAAAACACACTTAATGGTGAGAATATATGTACAGAGTAATTAACCCACTTTGCATCTACTAACACTGTACATAATTATCTATAGATCTGTCAATGTATCTTTCTATTTACATTGGAATTGTTCACCTTCGATTTCATCCCTTTTACTATTTTTGGTTAGCCAACCGTCCTATTTTTTCTTTCACTCCAACTTTATTGTATTGTTTCTCTACTCATTTTCTTTCTGTCTATCTGTTAGCCTCTCCCCCTCTTTTTCTCTGCACAATTTCTCCCTGTCTGTCCGTTTGACTCTCTCTCTCTCTCTCTCTCTCTCTCTCTCTCTGTCTCTCTGTCTCTCTCTCTTTCTCCCCCCTCTCTCTCTCCTTTTTTTTCTCTCTCCATCTTATTTTATCTCTGTCTATCTTTTTACCTCTTTCCCTCATTTTCTCTCTCTCTCTATCTCTCTCTTTCTCTCTCTTTCTTTCTCTTCCTCCCTGTCTTATTCTCTTTGCCCCTCTCTTTCAGTATGCCCATCTGTTTCTTTGTTTGACAGTCTTAACCTTTTTATTCGTCTCAGTGTACTATATTTCCTGATGCGCTTGTCTCGTTACCTACACTACACCGATGCTAGTCTGTCCGTGTACAGCACTGATTGCCAATCAATGTAATGATGATGCCGCATCATCCAGTATGAATTATGTATTTAGTGCATGTAACATTACCTAATTGCCCCAGTCGCCGTATAGGATCCCCATGTACAGCACTGATTGCCAATCAATGTAATGATGATGCCGCATCATCCAGTATGAATTATGTATTTAGTGCATGTAACATTACCTAATTGCCCCATGCGACACTAATTATTCACATCCCTGTACTACAGAGTACGATAGTTTAGCCCATAGTTTTGATATAATAACCAGCAGGGCCCGTATGCAAGTCGTAGTGAAATTATGTCATAAACCGCTTTTTCTAGGTTTGTGTCTGTATGTGTGTCTGTGTGGGGGTGGGGGGGGGGGGGGGTGGTTTAAGTCCAAGAGCGTTGGTCTCTAGATTGGTATGTCGGCGATTCGAAACCAACGAGCATTCAAATATTTGTTGCCCAATTCAATCCGTTTTTTTTTGTCAATTTTTCCGACACTATTTTCCACCACCACAGTAGTTTTTTTAAATCTCAATATCATCATCCTTATGGAGTGTCGTTCCGATTGTTCCTCCACATCTTTATGTCCTCGTATTTCACAATCAGGTCGACCCCCTTTGCTTCCACTGATTCATCTTCCCAGCCCGTCCCTGATAGACTTTCCTCTCGCTCTCTTTCCGTTCATTTTACTAGTTGTAGTAATAATTTATGTTCTAGACTATGTCATCTACACCATCATCTAAGAGAAAAGTAACCTCACAACGAATAGAAATACAATGTATAAAAAAAAACAATTAAAATTTTGTAATAATAATAATAACATTAGGAGTGAACAAATTATAATAGTAAAAGATTTGATAAAAATAACAAATAAAAATACAATTAATAAGGAAAACAATTAAAGTTTAAAAATAATAATATCACTATTAAAATTTTTTTTTATAAAGTTTAAATAAAATTAATATGTCTGCGCATGACATGGACAAACCAATTTTGCTTGTGTCCTGATTTTACTGAGAAGATCTAATATGGTGCCCGCTTCTCTTATCATACCAGGGGTAGAACATCGGTTCCGACGCAAATGGTCCCGAGTTCGAATCCTGGCTGTTGCGTTCCCTACTGGTTGGGTCGGTGTCAGTATAATGTGACCGGCTGAGACAGGAGTCATGGTATCCCCGTCCTGTCTTGTATGTGGCAGCACATAAAACTGTCAGACGTCCGTTTTGGTTCCCGTCCACAATATAGCCTATAAAGTGCTGATGTTGGACGTTAAACCAACCCAAATCCAAACCCTTATCATACCTTTGTTTGTTTTTCTCGTCGTCCATGAGACACTGAGTATTCTTCGGATACACCGCATCTCATTTGTTGTGATACGTCTCTCCAGCTGTTTGTTTAATGTCCATGCCTTGTGTTTGTGCATAAGGACTAGGTGTACATTGTACCTGATCACTCTTTGTCTCACCTTAAGGGCTAATTTGCTATTAGTAAGAATATTTGTTTTATTTCCTGAAATGTTTGTTTGGCTTTTCCTATTCTTGTTTTTTTAATAAGTACATTAGTTTCTTTACTTTTTAGTTTTCCTTGTTGTAATTAATTTGTTTTGTTATGTCTCATTACAATCTTTTATTCTTTGTCTCTCTAAATATCCCTGTGCCTATATATGTCTGTGTGTCCGCCTGTCTTCCTGTCTTTCTATCTATCTCTCTCTATCTCGCTTTCTCTCCCTCTCTGACGATACTATTTTAACTTTTTCCCCGTGTGTGTTTGTTTTTTATCTGTATGTCTATTTATTTATTCTGACGTTTTTTGTTTTTTTTATCTCACTTTGTCTCTTTGTCTATATCTGCTATCTATATCCTTATCTCATTATCTCTCTGTCTCTCTCTATTTTGTAAAGATTCCTCTCTTTCTGTCTGTATGACTCTCTCTTTGTCTCTCTGTCTGACTCTCATTCTCTCTCTCTCTCTCTCTCTCTCTCTCTCTCTCTTTCTCTTCTTCTTCTCTTTTCATCTTTTTGTCTCTCAGTCTCCCTCTCCCCGTCTTTATCTCTATCTCTCTGGATATCTCCTTCCCGTGTCCTTCCGTCATGCACCCCCCCCCCCCCCCCCGTCTCCCCGCCCTGTCCAGTGGTTGGACCATTAGCGAACAGAAAGACAGAAAGCAATGTGTCCATCTTCTGTACTTGTTAGGGATTTTCCTGCAGGGGGGCACACCAAATCGATACGGCAGCGTCTTTAAAACGCCTAGTCGGACACACACACACACACACAGATACACATACAGCAGCCCCTTCCGAGATATATCATGATTATGAATAGCTAATATTTAGATTGAGGTTGTCTCTAGGTGTTGAACATTAGCACGGTACTGTTTACATAGATATTTTTTGAATCAGTAGTTAAAATTGTGAAAATATATTGCGAAATAAGTAACTAGTAGTAACAAAAATGAGATTTAATAGTGTGCAGTAAGTGGTTTCCACAAGTTAAATATATAATAAGGTGTTTTACAGCATCATGTACGAGAAAACTGACCCCAGAACTAATAAAAAAAAAATTAAAAAAAAATAATTAAAAAATAAAATTATTAAATAAATTTCATAAAAATTTCATAAAAATTACAAATTACAAAGTTTGAATAAAAGAATTATTTTAAAAACATGGCAACATAATTGTTTCCTTGTAATATTATAATTTCTGATTATGCCTTTTTAATAAAACAACCTTGTGAACAATTTCTATAATTCATTAAATGTACAATAATATATTTTTGTCAACAACAACTAAAACCTAAAGTAGAGGTTGTGTCATCCAACTATGTCCAAAAAAAATGTCACATTTTTAATTAGGAGGAACCCTAGGGAAAGCAACACAATTAATCAACTTAAGAGGCTAATGAGCTATTAGATGTTTAGACCCTTGGGTTTAAATCCGAAATATCACCTTTGTTTTACCAGTGCGCTACGCACTGCTCAAAGTGTAAAAACACAACACATTCAATATTTTGAATTTGGGCCCCTACTGTGTGATTGTCTCAACATGGAGAACTTTGAGGAAGTAAAGACAATGATGGGAAAAATAGTTGATTTGGTTTGAAAGTAGGATATCTTATTAGAGAAAGGTTAAGAAAACAATAACTAAAACTGAAATAATGTTATGTGAACACTGAAACCTGTCGAAACACTAGTCAATGTCATTTGCAAAAAAAAAAAAAATCATTCAGCGCTTTGTCTTGCTGGTATCTTACCAGTACTTATTGCTATAAAAGAACGCCAAAGAAAAAGGAAACAGCAACAACAAAAAAGAGTAGTTATACTCGCTTAGCTTTACTTTCATTGTTTGCTTGGAAGGACAAAGCAAGAAGTATACGTACTTTTTGAACAAAATCCTCAAAAACCTTTGTGCTTTCTCTCCGTCCTTCTTTCTTTATTGTCTAATGCTATAAACCATTCGTTTGTTTTTCTCTCCGTAGTTATATCCTTGTTGTCCATGGCATTGAATACTTGTGATTGTTTCGCCATCCTATCTACTTGGGTTTGAGGGGGGGGGGGGTCGAAGTGAAGCAAACTAATGGTAGTGCGTTTGTCTCAAAACCGAGAGATGGCATGCTCGAAACACGTAGTTGCTAAAAAAAAAAGATGTGTCCAATTTCGTCCTGGGTATGTGACCGGCTGATACAGGAGTTCTGGTATCCCAGCACTGCCCTTGTCTATCAGTAATATGTCAGACGTTGATCTTGGGATCCGTTCATAATATAGCCATGCTATTCATGTTCGAAATTAAGACACCCAGCTTCCCTTCAAACATAACTCTTCACATCATGATATTCTCCCATTCTCATAATCTTCACCAGTTTAATTGGCAGCACTCCCTTTTTGTTCACATCCATTCCGCTTCAAGAATATTATTCTAACTACTTGTTTGTTTTTGTCCTTGGTATCCTTAATTTTTAACCCGGCTCCTTACTTTCAACCCCCTCTTTCCACCGACCATTACTATCCCCAATCCTCCCTATTGTTTTTGGCCCTAATGCGCCTTGTTCAAGAAGTTTCAATAATATTATTCGGACTTTTTCTTTTCGCCTGACATTCTTCCCCCGCCCCTTTACTCTCAATGCACCCTTCCCCGCCCCTCTAAATCTCCCTTTTTGCAAACGTACATCCTTCTCAAACATCCCAATAGCTTTTGTTCCTAATTTACCAGGTTCAAAGAATTTCCTCTGATCTGCCAGACCGATTTCAACATGAGTGAACGCAGACCTGTAGCATTATGGCCGCCCTATCTGTCCATTGCTCCCCCTGTATAATTATTATCCATAGCTTGACCCCTTCCCGCCGATCGATAATCTCCTTGCTAAAACAAGGGATACAATTTGGTGACTTTTGAAACACAGATATGAGACTGACTCAGTTGTTTTTTCTTACATTTTTCTTAATAAATTTTAAGAAAACTGACCCCCGATTCGCTGTCCCGGTTACCTATAACCCTCTTCTTCCTTATCTTTTTGTCTCTGCTTCTCTTTCTTTCTAGCCTCTTTCTTTCTCTCTCTTTGATTTTGTCCTTGAACCTGCACTAATTTGGCTACAATACGGTCTATTCCTTCCTCTCCTTTCTTCTCAATTAATCGTTCATCTTTTTCATCTATCTCTTCCTCACTCTCTCTCTCCCCCTCTCTCTATCTGCCTATTTAACTTTCTTCACCTTATAAGATTAAAAAATGATTTCCTGATATCTTTATATGAAATTAGATATTATGTAAGTTTATGATTATTATCAAACAATTCAAGCAAAAAATCTGAAAGTTGAAAGTTTCGTGCACTAATATTTATTTTCCTAAGGAATATTTTCATCAAAACATTTAGGTAGTGAACTTTCTAGAATAAAGTAGTTTCTTTAAAAAAAAAAAATTATAATTAACCTGTCTTAACCGAATAAATTGTTTGTTGTTTGTTTGAAATCAATTTGTTTTAATCGCCAATTGTTTAAAACCAAAGTAAATTGCGCCGTGAAATATGAAGGACATTAAAATAACCAATATAGCAAAATTAGAGAGAGAGAGAGAGAGAGAGAGATAGAGAGAGAGAGATAGAGAGAGATAGAGCAGACCAACACCAGCAACACTTAAAGCAACACAAACAAATAAAAGGTAATCATTTAATGTAATGTTGAACCAAAATGTAGAAGCAAGGTGAAACTTTTCTTTTTCAAATTACATCACCAGTCGGTATTTTGTTTATCTCTCTGTCTCTCTGTCTCTCTCTCTCTGTCTCTCGCTCTCGCTCTCTTTCTCTCTCGCTCTCTTTCTCTCTCTCTCTCTCTCTCTCTCTCTCTCTCTCTCTCCCTCTCTTTGTGTCTTTTTCTTGCTCAGATTCTCTTTTTTTTTCTTCTCTCTTATTCTCTCTCATTATTTCTTTCCTCCTTTCCTTCTTATTTCCTCTTCTCTATGTGTTTTCTCTCTCTCTGTGTGCCTGTCTCTTCTTTCTCTCTCTCTCTCTTTCTCCCTCTCTCTCTCTCTCTCTTTCTCTCTCTCTCTCTCTCTCTCTCTCTCTCTCTCTCCCTCCCTCTCTTTCTACCCCTCTCTCTCGTATTCTCTCTAGGTTCAACCTCACCACTTCCCCTGAAGACTTCCTATACTGCGATTTCTTGTAAATTTCGGGAGGTTTCTTTCTACACCCGATAAACTCATGTTCCTCCCCGTGTTAGGATGCCACCCTTGTTTCGTTCACGGGCTCTTTTCGTTCACACCCTTATAAAACATAACTTTGTTATCTGCCTACAAAAGCTGGGCTAGCTGAGTTCTCTATGGTTCGGAGCCTTTATCGCCTGGAGTGCCGCTCGAAATCGATTTCTGTCAATATCGTGGTTATTGCCCCTGTACTCCAGTCGTTGGAGTCAAGGGGCAGAATCTGCCGGGGAGAACTGATGCTCTGATGCTCTCCCTTGATGTCCATTATCGCAGCTAGCCCAGGGTATAGATTGAAATTATTGTGGGTTTTGGCGCTTGTGTCCTGGATTCAGATCGAGATAAGATTAGATAGTAAGTTATTATATCTAGCGTGTTGAGAACGTGTGACCATTGGTTAGAACCGCACTCATAGATCCATAATTTTGATTCATGCAGCTACAAGACGAATGTGTGCAGATCTGTTATCTAATGAAATCTTTTTGACTGTACGAGAAAAACCAACGGTCTTTTCCCATTCATTTGCGCTTTTAAACAGTATTCATCACATAGATCTACATGTTGAAAAAAAAAGTCAGTATGTTATGGTTCAAGATGAAGTGAAAAACATGTATTTGAAAAGTGTCTACGACTGTTGGAAAGTTTATATGGATTAATGTAAAAGCATGGCATTTAAGACTGTAGTTTAATCTAAAATCAAAGCAATATAGGTACCTATAATTTTTAAAAAGCTGTAAATTTGTGACTTTGATTTGTACAAAAACATAATTGCAATATAGGTACCTATAATTTTTGACTTGTACATTAAAAAATTTAGTCAACTTAACTTATACAAATTAAATGATTTTACAAGGAAAACGGAGACAGAAGCCAAAATAAATATTTCTCTTTATTAATGATATATAATAATGATATGATAGATAATGGACGATTTTTCAAGTAGAGAACATCTTGGTTTATTAAGTAATCTTTAATGGGACAAGTGAATACATGTGCTAAAAAAAATTATTAATGTCTTAAAAAAAACGATTTATTCAATAAATAAATTCAAAATCACCATACATTAATTGAATCGGTATGTAATAAAAAATGGAAAATCATCATCATACATCATTTTCATCGAATTTATTATACATAATGTTAAAAACACAAGAGCATCAAATAGTCGGTTGTGTGAATAATTGTCACGTGAGAAACCCTCTTCCTCATAATTGTATTGTTGATTTTAAACACCAGATGTTTAGAAAACGACTTTTGGAATAATACAGGCACTCTAAGATTTTGATTTACAGACAAACTTGATATGATAATTCGGTGGAGTAATCCATTTAAGGGAACCTTGAGTCAAATGACTTTGTGTGGACTCGGCACACAAAATACAGTACATCGCTATCATTGAAAGCCTACACAACACATTTCGCTTTTAAATTGACAGGACGTGAGTAGAGACACGCTTCACTTACACAATTTAAGTTTGCTAAAAGGTGAATTCAAATTCGGCCGCGTAAATGCAAACATTTTGTTTATTTGCGAAACCCTGTGTAGAACGGACGTGGTTTCTAAACTGGCGAACTAGAGCAGGACAGAGAAAATATGATTGGTCATGTCGGTAAACAGTACCGCTCTTGACTGTTTTCTCCTTCTATTTTGGTAAACAAATTTTAAAAAACTCAGAGTGAAGGGGAAAGAGAGAGAGAGAGAGAGAGAGAGAGAGAGAGAGAGAGAGAGAGAGAGAGAGAGAGACAGAAGAGAGAGAGAGAGAGAGAGAAAAGAGAGAGAGAGGCGGGGAGAGAGAGAGAGAGAGAAAGAGAGAGAGAGAGGGCGGGGAGGGAGAAATCGAGAGAAAGAGACAGAAGTGAAGACAGAGACAAATGCAGACAGGCACACAAACGACATACAACAGACAGAGATAGATACTTTTTTAATAGCCAACACTTTTTTTCACCCAATAAAATATCGATAACTCAAAAAATGCCAGGGTGTCCTTTTAACTTTACACCAAAGGCGAAAGAACTCAGATCAATAATTTTTCTCTCCATTTCTAGTCGGTCTTAGTAAGTCACGTTTTAAGTAACCCAGTTTTGTGTCATACTCTAGACTATCCAGAGAGTACACGGCACCAAAATATGATCACTTCTGGACATTGTACACGTCTCTTTCTATGTTATACATTTAATTTTTTTAACTACAGGCAGTTTTTTTCAGTATTGCCTTTTTGAACTTGAACTCTTATATTCTGAAGTCTGAAGGGTTAAACGGCCAGGGTTCGTAAGATCTACGACGTTGTAGCTTACGACTCGATATAAGTCTTTCTATTCGTATGCTTAATACAAATTTGTACTTACTAAGGTGCACAAATTAGAGGGGTAAGTTGTGATCTAGTTCTTCATTTAGGCTATAGGAAAATCAGCAGACACTGTTTTTAGTAGGTGTTAAAAATCTTGATCTGTAATTATACGCAGTTCCTCACTATTTCAAAATCTCATGTTATTTTTTTCTCAGCAAATTAATATTTGTTCAGTTGTGTCAGCTATGAGAGATTTCAATTTGAAGTTGACTTAAAAATTTAGTGTCTATTTCAATAAAACAGAGCCAGTCATACAATCCTATCTTTCCACTGCAATCAAGAAGTTTTGTTATTAATTTGTTTTGCATTAATTTATTAAATAACTTTAAATAAAATGTTCCCATTCATTTCGTTCACAAAAATGAACGTTTTTATTCATTCATTTTATAAAAATCATTGCAAATTTCAGGTGATAATCATTTTAACCTAATTTGGGGCAGGTTTTCCCACAAAGTTCTATTTTTATTTGACCTCTGGGGGTATTCCCTATCTGAACTATTTGCACTTGCTGGTACTTGCTGTAGTCTAGTGGGCAGAAAGTAAAATGAAACAACAATCAATCTTGTCTGATGGGAGTGAAAAATGGGTAACCCAGTGTGAACATAAAAACCATGCTGTCAATTTGCTCTTCGCCATAAAAAGATATTTGTGTGCTGGGTCTTAAGGCTAGGGAATTGATTTTGCTTAGTCAGCATTGTTGGTTTTTCTCTTTAGGAAAGAATGAATGAGTGAGTAAGTTTATTTTTACGGCACGTCAGTACGGTAAGGGCTATGTTGTGCCCATGATGTCCCAAGACAGTTTATATATTTTACTAGTGGCAACGATTACTCCTTTATATCTCTGAATAGTAAAAGCATAAAAAGGTTGGTTACAAGTTAAGGGTATATGAAGTAGTTTAAAAGATTCACCTGTAGAATTATCACAGTTAAAATGTATTATATACACGAATGTCCGTCAAGTACCTGAGTAGGCGCTGAGGACTAACATAAGTAAATAATATGCTCTCTAGTGGCTTGGAAGCCAGGTACAAATTTCTTTCCCCGTTAAAAACCGGACAGTCAACCATAATGTGACTACAATGAAATCTATAATTGGCAGTTGCAGGTATGACACTGTGGATCCTCTTCACCTCTCAGTAGAAAAGCATGAGTAAGATGAGAAGGTCCAAGTCGGACTCGATCGAATACCACTAGGAAAGAAACTTTCTCCTTTTATACGTCTTTGAGATTGTCAAAGATGACGCACTACGGCAGCGTGCCCCAAGACTAATGTCTAAAAGTCTTATGGGTTGCAAAACTGAGATGGAGAGGTGATGATACTAGGACTTGTCTCAGCCAGTCACATTAACGTCCAACATCAGCAATGTACAGGTTATATTGTAGACGGTCCTCAAGACTGACCTTTTTTTATGCTGTCATACATGAGACACGTCGGGGACTCATGTATCAGTCGATCACATTATACTGACACCAACTCAACAAGTTGCAGGGCGCGAAATTCGACAAAAAATATGCCGATTGTGGGGTTCTAAATACTTTCCTTCCGATCTGGAGGCCAACGCTCTTACACTTGAACAAGTTCGCACCCCCTCGCCCAACTCTATGGTTTGGAAGTTGTAAAATGACAATCAAATTGCAGGAAGCAATCTCCAACCACCATTCGTCTGATCTTGGACTTGGTTGAAGTCCATGAATAATTAATAACTTTAAGACTTCCTGGCATTGTGAAATCTCCAGGAGATGTTGTTATCTGATTTAAATGGATAATGACAATCCTCTTGCACTATAGTACAATGTACACCGGAAAACTTGTCAAACTTTACAGGACCGTTAAAATAATATTATGTATAAGAAAATGGTACATGTGTTTTTTACCTCCGGTATATGTAAACTCATTGTATGTGATTTCATTTTGTAACAATTTAGAGCTTTGAATTATTCAGTTATCCCAATAATTATGTCATTTAATCCTCTAGGCAAACCAAAGAAACAAAAAAATCCAACAACAACAAACCCCAAAATTCTACATATTTGCAATACGGCTATTTCAAACTTCTAAGACGAAGACATTTTAGTGATACTTTATTTTTAATGTAAGGCAGCCAGCCTTGATCAATAGGGATGCGTTCATTCGTTTATAAGTAGTTAAATTTGGGTCTTAATACACACGTTTGTCTACTTCGATGACTAGCTCTTCACTTTTTGGAAGCCTTGATTCTACCCATAGATTTATGCTATTTATAAATCTATGATTCTACCCCTTAAGATATGCTAGTCATACGATATACCGACTGGATAAAAAAACTCCTGTAACATAATGATGCACATGACAACTTACACTTAGAACCACATAAGAATATATTTATTTAGCGATGTTTTACGAATCCAAAGAAGATTGGATAGAAATATTGGCAGGCTCCCCGTAACACATTGTCATTAAAAACCTAACTCAGCTATATCTAAAATGTTAGTCAGAGTTAGGGCTGTTTACCTTATTATCATATCAGGCTTGTAGACGGAAAAAATACTCACTCTTATTCTATGTTTAATACTGATTTAAAAAAAGAACAGATCACTATTACCATTGTTTTGCACACAAAAAAAAACGGTAGCTCTGCCTGTTATTGTTTCAAGCCACGAGACTATCTAATCAGTTACTCTAGCTGCTACTCAAACAAAAGAGGGACATGGCAGGAGATAGGGTTCATCCATTCACTCAATACGTTTTTGCATGGTAGCTATGTAGTGGATACTCCAGCATCTACTCTAAAATTTAAGTCACAAAAAGGTGCAAACGACATGTTTTCCGGTTGCGTGATTTTCTGGACCCGTGCCGAGCCCAATGGCGTCTTATAAGACTCTCTCACGCAGAGATTTGTCTGGGTGGGTCTCTATGTGTCTCTCTCAGTTGCTCTCTATGTGTCTCTCTCAGTTGCTCTCTATGTGTCTCTCTCAGTTGCTCTCTATGGGTCTCTCTCAGAATCTCTATTGTCTGGCGAGTGTCTTCTTTTGATCCAGCCAAAGCTCTATCAATATATAAAAGATAGGGTTCATCCATTCACTCAATACGTTTTTGCATGGTAGCTATGTAGTGGATACTCCAGCATCTACTCTAAAATTTAAGTCACAAAAAGGTGCAAACGACATGTTTTCCGGTTGCGTGATTTTCTGGACCCGTGCCGAGCCCAATGGCGTCTTATAAGACTCTCTCACGCAGAGATTTGTCTGGGTGGGTCTCTATGTGTCTCTCTCAGTTGCTCTCTATGTGTCTCTCTCAGTTGCTCTCTATGTGTCTCTCTCAGTTGCTCTCTATGGGTCTCTCTCAGAATCTCTATTGTCTGGCGAGTGTCTTCTTTTGATCCAGCCAAGCTCTATCAATATATAATGTCTGTCTTCCCTAAGCCCCAGCATTTCGGCTCCTTGCGACGTCACTGATGGGGAAATCCAGTGGCAAGTGATGGCCGTCGGAAGATCTTCCTGCATATAAGATTAGACTTAGGGTTAAGAATTTATATGTAAGCAAGAAACAAGAAGATTTATATAAGAGGTCATTGTAAAGGTTGAAAAATGCAAAAGGAACGAAAAAAGCCATAAGAAGGGGATTGTGACAAACTGGTTTTGTCAATGCTAGTAGATGTATAATTTGATCTGGTAGCACGTAAAAGCTGTATTGTAGAACGTAAAGCGTTGTATGTTAGCACGTGAAATATGTATGGCAGCACGTAAAATAATTATGTATGGCAGCACGTGAAATCTGTAATACTATGTCAACACGTTATATCTAGGACGCACATGGAATCTGTATGGTTTCACGACAAATATGTATAGCAGCACATAAAATATGTATAGCACATGGCATATGTATGGTAGCACGATAAATCCGTATGGTAGCACGACTAATCACAACAAATTGGTATGGTTCCGCGACAAATCTATATGGCAATATGTTCGTTAATTCCCTATATAGTCTAAGAATAAGAAGACTTACTATGAGACGTGAGCTACGACATGTTTGTGCATTCTACCCTTTAGTCGTTCAGAAACAAATGCAGCATCTGGGACTCCTCTGGGGGAGGGGGTTCTGGGACACAAACCTGTGAAAGCCGGCTTGATTCTTAAATAATATAAACAAAATGTTCCCCTTTTTAAGTTAACTGCAAATACACAATTACCATTTCACAGTACTAAATGTCCATAGGACAAATAATATCTCTTATGTTTTGTTTCTTTTTGTCATCCGTATATTTAGATCAATCCAAGACCAAAAGTTAACTAGTGTGTTTTAGCATAAAACCACTGCCTTGTGTCTTTGTTTGCGCCTGCCTTCAAGAAACAAGAGTGTGAAAGACAAACCAATAATAATATCACAATGCTTACGTTTTAAAGGGTTTAAGGTTTGTGGCAGGTACAAAAATAGTAAATAGGTTTTGCCGTATGTCTTCTATGGCTCTTTACATGGTTTTCTGTGTGTTGAATCACTTAAACATTTTTCAGACGTTAGTCTTTGAGCCACTATACAATATAGGCTTTAAAGTACTAACGTTATACATTTAACAAACAACTTAACTCAACTAAAATTGGGACCCGGCGGATTTAGCTTTGTTACTAATTTTGGACCTTTAAAAATCAACCTACTCACTATTTTTGTATTTAGATGCCAAAGTCAAATGTTTGCCTCTAGTTCTGTACTTAGTAACTAGTGTCCCGTTGTATCCTAAGAGGTCAACATTATTTGCTTAGCTTTGTATATTCTGTTTTTTTAAACGCAGTCACACATTAAATCAATTTATGTGAGTGGATTATAAAAATACATCCTCGACGCTAAGTGTTGCTAATTATTTACTTTTAGGATTAACGCTGCCCACTTTGGGAACTAAGTAACTTAAATTGGACACTGGGTAGAGTTTTTAGATATTTACAAACAGTTTTGCATTTTAATTTCCACAAACGTAGTGCAGAAAACGGAAAATTGTAAATATAAAATGAGTTTACATTTTTACAAATTAATTTAAAGATCAAAGGGAAAACCAGGACCGGTTTAAAAACATTATTTGGGCATTGAAAAGTTGACTAGAAAAGCTTGCACTCTAAAAAAGTAGGACATGCCATTATGACTTTCGATATATTAAATCATTATTGCTTTACTTAAATAATTTTATTGAATAAAAACTTGAAATCGACTGAGGTCGAAAAGGTACACATTTGACATTTAAGACAAGGATTTATATGATCTTAACGCAATAAGGACCAGTAGTTATATTGGGAAAATTTGAGATGGTTGGGTAATTTATAAAAAATTCTTCCTGAACACATGAATTACTTAGAGTGTTTTAAATACAACATTAAAATATCTTTAAAATGCATTCAAACAGATTCTTATAAAAGTGTCCTATTTAAAATCCATTAATTGCTATGTATGGATACAGGTATAGAAAACAAGGAAATTTAAAAGAAAATAAATATTAAAAAAAAAATGAAAATGGAAAGTAAACATAAAAAATATAAATGTATGAAATCACAAATAGCTTTTCGAAAATTAATAATTGCACCTTCAAAAACAATTTAGTAAAGTACTAATGTTAATTTCAAAAAGAATCTAGTCAGCATAAAGTATTGGTTGTTGTCTGTAAATTTACAACAAGCTAAAAATTTAACACATATTATTACCTTTTCATGAAAGTATCTGAATTTTACTTTTTGGCATAAAAAGGAGCTAGAACTAAACAAAAAAATCTATGCATGACATTTGTTGTAAGGCTGGATCTCCAATAAAGAGGACAAAAGACTTTGGACCCACTCAACCTAGCGGCTCCATTAACATGTACTAGCATCTGTAATCTCCAAGCACTCCGCGAATCGAGCAGTACAAGACAATCGATAAACTGCAGTGTGTGTAAACAGCATTAAGCCTATTTACACGGCACTTGCCCGGCTAATTTACCCGGATGTTCGATGACGCGTTTGTCGTGGGCTGGGGAAATGCCAAGGGGACCTAATCAAACAAGACATGTTTTTCCGTTTGTACAAGGGCCGACAATCCTGGGCCGAGGTTTGAGTTACACAACACACGGGCGCTGATGCTGCAAATCACTCGCCTCCCGCTCTCGGTATAATTGCCAAATAGAGTGTCAAAATCCGGAGTGGGATCCTTTCAGAGAAAGGCCTGGGATGTTGACAAAAACCAGGGCCTGGTATTCTGTCATAACCTGTACAGTAGTGATCAGGATTACCTAAATAGAGGTATCCCCAGTATCCCCAGTATCCCCAGTATCCCCAGTATCCCCAGTATCCCCAGTATCCCCAGTATCCCCAGTATCCCCAGTATCCCCAGTATCCCCAGTATCCCCAGTATCCCCAGTATCCCCAGTATCCCCAGTATCCCCAGTATCCCCAGTATCCCCAGTATCCCCAGTATCCCCAGTATCCCCGTGTTGACTTTAGCCTAGGCGGCTAATTAGTACTGCGTGATTTACAACCTGCAAAACAAGCAATCAAAAGTTGTTCTCTATAGTCAGGGTAGTAGTCGTTGGTGTTTTATTTGCTCGTAGGTGATAAAAACCGGTGACTTGGGCTATTTTTTGTTATGGTGTTACGTAATACGTGTTTTAATATCAAAACTTGGTTTACTTTTGAGGTGTCTCTATAATGAAGTGTGAAAAAAAAGAAAAATACGTTTTTGAAAATGTTTTGCTCACAAACTTTGCTTTCTATTTAAAAACAACAACAACTACAATTGTTGGTTTTATTCATATTTTTTTATAAACTACATGTATATTAGTTAGTTTCCATTTTCCCCCTTTTTAAATGATAAAATAGTCAGTATCTGTAAATCTTTACAGCAGAAGACTATTGACTGTCTCTACTACATGCCTCCTGACCTAGATTGCTCATACCTAACGTATTTTAAGGTTGCTTCTTTCTTCTTTTTTCTTATTAGTGGTGGTAAGTACAATGGCACGGTGTGGTATCTTACAACTTGTCGTACGAACAGATATAACATAAAGAAGGATTACGACAAGGAAGGCTACGACGGCGTTGTACGTAGGACCCGAGATCTGGTGCTGCACAAAGACTGTGAAATGGACAAAACATGTCCGTACGTGAGGACCTGACCGCTCTGAGCATTGACCATGTCACGTGACTGAATCGCGTTTTTATACGCTTTGTGTGGGACATAGGGAAGGATAAAAAAAGGGGGGGGGTGTAGAGAGAGAGAGAGAGAGAGAGAGAGAGAGAGAGAGAGAGAGAGTGGAATAGACACACATGCGTACAGAGATAAGGTGTGTGTGAGAGGGAGAAAAAGAAAGAGAGAGAGAGAGAGAGAGAGAGAGAGAGAGAGAGAGAGAGAGAGAGAGAGAGAGAGAGAGAGAGAGAGAGAGAGAGAGAGAGAGAGGAGAGAGAGAGAGAGAGAGATAGAGAGAGAGAGAGAGAGAGAGAGAGAGAGAGAGAGAGAGAGAGAGAGAGAAAGGGGAGGGGATAAAGACACAGTCAGACAGAGGCAAAGACAGACAGCATAAATAGACATAAGTGGGGCAACAAGATAAAACACAAAAATTGAGACAAATTTAGAGATATAGCTATAAAAAGAAAAGAAAAGAGGGAGACAGAGAGACACAGAAAGAGGCCAACAGGTATAGATTGAATATAAACTGTGAAGCAGGCAACCAGATCTTTTGTCATGTTTCTGCCTTCTTTATCTGTTTGTCTTACACACACTTTGACTTTTTGTTTCAAGCTGCCCTACTTTTGCCTTTGTCTTTATATCTTACCATCTTTTAATCTTTTACAAACTTAAACAAGTGTTTATAATACTTACTCCTTAAAGTATTTTGAGAGCCATTTTGTAGGTTTGTTTTCTCCAGTACATAGTTGTCAATCTGTTTTAAACACACACAAATGATTCTAAAACATCTCTACAACAAGTTTTGATGTTTTCTTTCTAACCAAGTTAATATAAAAATTATATATACGTTGACAAGACTGTTTCTGTGGTACACAAGTTTATACGTGGGTTTTTTTTAATAGTTATGACAGCAACCATTACTAAGGCTGATGTTGACGGTTCTACGTAGTGGGATCTTAGAATTAGATGCAAACGGGAAATAAAAGAGTAAAAGACAGAGAGAGAGAGAGAGAGACAGAGGGAGAGATATAGAGATAGATAGGTAGATAAGATGGATAGATAGATAGATAGATAGATAGATAGATAGATAGATAGATAGATAGATAGA
>RQTK01000953.1:60064-72564 GCA_003991915.1 Elysia chlorotica
AGGGGAAGGAGAGGAGAGAGAGACGGAGAGAGAGAGAGAGAGAGAGAGAGAGAGAGAGAAACGAGAAACCGGCCTTGGGATTAAAACGACTAAGTGTATACACAAAGTACAAAAATATAAGGCGAACTAACATCAATATCTAAAACCAAAGCAAGGGTTACAAACCTACATAACAACCAAAATAAAAAATTGCAAAAATAAGTCAAGTACTAAAGTAAATATAGAATTAAAAAAAAATCAATTGAGAAAGGAAGAGCCACAGACTAAAAGCAATAATTGTGGGAGAGCCAGACAAACTAGATGTTGATGGTACAGGCCAATCTCTCTTTCATCCGTCTCCGGGACTCGGGTCTGGCTGTCTCCACCCACAAAATGAAGAGCTACTCAAACTTGGTCGGACGAACAGGGAGTCAGGGAGACAGGGAGAGAGTGAGACAGGGAGAGATAGTGAGACAGTGAGACAAGGGAGTCAGGGAGACAGGGAGACAGGGAGACAGTGAGAGATAGTGAGACAGTGAAACAAGGGAGTCAGGGAGACAGGGAGACAGGGAGACAGCATCCACAGTTCCATTCAAACGAATCTGGCCACAGATCCGGCCTTTTGCAAACAAATTCCGATTTAAAATGTGTTTTTTTTTTCGATTTTTTTATCTGTTAACGATCGAAGTTTAGTATACTGTGATTTGGATTTGGTTTTGAACCAAGGACAGTGAACGTTCAGTTCTGTCTGTTTTTCTTTTTCAGAAGCAAGATTAGTAAAAATTCATCTAGTGTATCTGTTGAAACATAATTTATATGTAAACTATGTTCAGTACATTTCATTTGCATATATATTTGTTCATTTTTTTTGTTTGTTTGCTTTTTCTTCATATGTGAATTAAGATTATTAAAGATCCACCTGCATCTGTATAAACATGTATGTATTTGTTTTAGAACCAACATTAGTAAAAATCATAATATGTATAAAAAAGGAGTTCTTAAGTCAAACATTAAACAAATCTGTATCCGCTCATATAATTATAATTTAGTGATGAAGTTTTCTCAATACTTTTAAACGTTTGCCTTGAATTAGACAACTAAAATGATATTCTCTCTCTCGCTCTCTCTGTCTCTCCAGCTCCCTCTTTCATAACTATCTCGGTATTTTTAATTTTTAGATGTCCCAACCAGTCATCATTATATCTGTAAAACATAAAACTATAATTCGTTACACGAAAGTGCACTTTACTTTCTGCCTGCTAAAATCGAGATCTATAACCTTTTTTACGCACGGCACAATGTGTCTAGACTAAAGATAAAGAATAAAATAAAGACATATCAAAGTTCCTCATGAACTTCTTGCTCCTATTTTCTCATTTGAGTCAGTTCCACTTAGTATCTCAGCCTTTAACAATTTTTATATATTCTGTTCTACTATTTGTTTATTTCCTCATTCTGTATTCTTATCTCTATCAAGCTCTATCAATTGATTCATCTTTTCCTCCGTGTGTCTCCTCTCTGACTCCCTACCTCTCTTCTATGTCTTCTCACCTCTCTCTCTCTCTCTCTCTCTCTCTCTCTCTCTCTCTCTCTCTCTCTCTCTCTCCCCTCTCTTTTTCTCTATCTCTCTATTATCTATTTTTGTCTGGAGTGCAGCTCGTTTATTTCTGTAGGCAAACAAAGGTTGAATAAACGAAAATTCCATATCAATCAATCAGTCTGGGATAGATGTAGAGAAAGGGATATAGGGAGGGAGAGAAAAGGGTGAGAGAAGAAGAGAAAGGGGGATAGAGGGAATGAAAGAGAGAGGAAGAGAAAGAGAGAAAGGGAGGGAGGCTTAGAAAGAGAGAGAGAGAGAGAGAGAGAGAGAGAGAGGGGGGAGAAAGGAAAAAAGAGAGAAGAGAAGAGGAACGGATATAATTATTTAAAATGAGCTGAGAAATAGAGAACTAGCAACATGCGTTTTCTTTAGATATAATGAAAGCTGGTTTTGATAAAGTTGCAAGTGCATGAACATTTCTCACGCCTGAACCGTCTTCCTTAACAGCAAATGCTATTTACTATAAATCTTATTAAATTGTATCAAAATTTGGTTTATTTCGATAGGGTTTTCTTACTTCTTTCTATTATAAGCGGTCCATAACAAAAATACATCGGATAAAAAGGTACCAATTACTGGTTTTATCACCACATGGGACTCTGTTACTATTTACTAATACATACGTGTAGTTTGGTTTTTCAAATATCAAAAGTGTGTGTGTTATATACAGCACACACCTGATAACTCGGCATTAAAGGGACCACAACTTTCATGTCGAATTAGGGGAAAGTCGAAATAGAAGACATGTAGAATTTTAAGAGAGTGCCAAAACTTAAGTGACTTGGTTTTGGTTCTAAATAGGAATCTACCTAGTGGACAGGTGTTCTTTGGTCATCATAAATTAGCTTGTCTAGTCTCTACAAGGTTTACTACATTTTGTCAAGGTTATCTATTGGTCTAATACATTCATAACCCACTGCTTGTTTTTTTTTAAGAAACATTAGTATTAATATCATTTTGGGTTTGAAACATGTCGAATTAAAAGATAAGAAGCAGTAAATCATCAAATTATTAAAAGAGATTCATTCGGGACCTTTAAAGTATGCCCAATTGAGAGACATTTCGAATTAAGCTAGGTGCACTGCACAATAAAATGATGTAGGGAATGACAGTTCTAAAAAATTATTCTTTTCAATGGATGGCATGAATCATGTAAAGCAATCGAAAAAGTGACAATGTTGTTTTGTATTGTATATTTCTTTTTTCGTTTTTCGTATGCGGTTATGTAAATACTAAGATACTTATCACAGTTTGCCCCTCGTTTTCAAACACTATTATTTGATGCGTGAGATAAAAAGTAAAGTAAAACCCAAGATTTCTTAATCACTTACCTTCCTCATAGTGAAATTGCAATCATTACCTGTAAGCAGATTTAAAAAAAAATATATAAAACCACCACAACATCCCTGACGCCTTAGATGCTGTACAATTGCAGAGTTACTCGACAAAACCTTGCGGGTCTGGGATCTTGAACAAAGAACAATAAACCACATAAATGGAAATAACAAAAGAACGCAATAAAAATAAAAAAACACCAAAAAAACAACAATCCCCATAATTAAATAAATAGATAAATAAATAAATAAATAAATAAATAAATAAATAAATAAATAAATAAATAAATAAATAAATAAACCCACCACCACCACCATCCCTTTCCCAATCCCCCACACCCAAAAATAAATGTAAAAAAAAAATACAGGCTTAAGGTTCCCTTACTCATTTCAATCAAGGCGTCCATACCCCAGTCCAGGCGGTCAGTCTGAGAGTTCAGTGGGCGACTCTGAGCGTGATGTCGGTCAACCCTACTGGCCTTAGTCCAGCTATCCCGGTGCCGGGTCCCACGTCTGGTCAATTTCCTACCGGACACGTCCCTGGCATCAGGTGGTCAAAGCTTGGACTTTTAGGCTTTTCCTCGGACTTATCGTTTCTTTGGGGTTTTTGGCGACTTTGAAGGGTACCCTGGACACTGTGCTTGGTTCTCTATAGAGGGAGGGAGAGAATTCTCTCCCTCTCTCCGGGTTTAACGTCTCCTAGGTTCCCCTGGGGGGTCCTATACGGCGATGGACACTGTGCTTTTACTCTCTCAGGGTTTTATACCACATATCCGTCGTTATGAGGTACCTTACTATAGTCTCTTTTCCTATTTTTGCCGCTTTAACGCCACATTTTCTACTCCAATATTCGCAAAAACGGAGTAATTTGGCTTTTTAAAAATGTAACCTAGTCGTTTCAATATTTATCGTTTCTTGGGATTTTTGACGGCTTTGAAAGGTACCGTGGTCATTGTGCTTTTTCTCTCTCAGGCTTTTATACCACATTTCCTAGCCCCATATCTGTCGTTATAGGGTACTTTACTTTAGTTTCTTTTCCTATTTTGAACGTTTTTGAGCCACATTTTCTAGCCCCATATCAGCAAAAATGGAGTATTTTGACTTTTTAAAAATGTAATCGTTTCAATATTTATCGTTTCTTGAATTTTTTGGCGACTTTGAAGGGTACCCTGGTCATTGTGCTTTTTCTCTCAGGCTTTTATACCACATTTCCTAGCCCCATATCCGTCGTTATGGGGTATCTTACGAGAGCCTTTTTTCCTTTATTTGACGCTTTTCCGCGACTTTTTCTAACCCTATAATGCAAAAACGGAGTATTTTGACTTTTTCTTTCATCTCGGTTTCTGTTTTTTGTTTTTTTTTCAATTCTTTTGTTTTAGTGCGATTTGAAGCAAAGTTTGCCAGCCTCATTTCCTTTATGATGGAGGATTTCGGCTGTTAATATGAGTAACTAAGTCACTGTAATTGTAATTTATCTCAGACTCAGTGTATCTCTTTGTCTTCTTCCCTATTTGTTAAATACTTGAAGCCAAAGGTGACGGTATCTAATCCCATATAATGGAGTAGTTTGACTATGTTTATGGGTACCATAATCAGTGCTGCATCTATGTCTCTTTTTATCTTATAAATCTGTCTTCTTACCATAATAAATTATCTGTCTGTTTCTATTAAGTGTTTCTTTGAATCAATTATGTGTATGTCTATGTTTTACAATAACCTTTTTCATGCTTCCCTTTTTACTATCCTCGTACACTCTCCCTCTCTCTTTTCATCTCTCTTCCTCTCTCTATTTCTTTCTCTCTCCCCCTCTCTTTTGCTCTCGCTGTCTCTCTCTCTTTATCTCTCTCTCTCTCTCTCTCTCTCTCTCTCTCTCTCTCTCTTTCTCTCTCTTTCTCTCTCTCTATTACTGTTTCTCCTCCAAAAGACACTCTTTTAATCTTTGTTAAAATTGTTATTCTAGTTAAGTTACCTCCCTTTTTCAAAAATTGTATCACCCTATCAACTTCCTACTTTTCCCCAACCCCTCACAATTATTCTCTTCTTTACGCCTTCCATTATTCTTTCTCCCAGTGACACCGTTACATCCCAAACAAATACATAGCCCGCTTTTTTACTATAATTATCTTAAATACAACCCTTTGTCTGTTCGTTTTACTAAGCTCGTGAGCTCATCCACTATATAGCCTAGTTACGCTAGACAAATAAAAATAGCATGTCTTTTTACTATATCTTTTTTTTACTATAATTATCTTAACAACTCTTTGTCTTCTCGTTTCTGCTCATTGATCTAACTTTATCATTACTAAGCTTGTGAGCTCGTCCATGATATAACCTAGTTACGCCAGGCGTTAAAACACCAACATTGACCTTCTACTAAGCCGATATCTTTCTAGCGTCGTAAGTACATCGTTGGGGAAGCTTACAACTCGTCGGGAGAATAATAATTATGCGAATAAGGAGGCTTACGATGGGTTTTAGCTACTGACGAAGTTGAAAATACCCTGATTTTTTCCTTATCTTTAACCCTATACGACTGGTCAAAATCCCCAGGAAATATGTCGGCCTACAAGTCTTAGGCTACCGGCGAAGTTGAAAATACTAGCCCTTTTTCCCTTATATATACGACATATCATGCGGCAAAAAATCCCCAGAAAATATGGCGGCCTCCGATTGTTAGGTTACCGGCGAAATGTAAAATCTACCCCTTATTTTTTTCCTTTTTTAAAATCCAACTCACCCATCACACTGGTCAAAAACCCCAGGAAATATGGCGACCGCTAAGAATAATTATTAGAATAAGGAGGCTTATGACGAGTCTTAGGCTACCGGCGAAGTTGAAAATACTACCCTATTTTTTCCTTTACCTTTAACCCAAGTCACCCATCACGTTGGTCAAAAACCCCAGGAAATATGGCGCCTATGTGTGAGCTATTGATCGCCGAAGAAAAAATTATGCGAATAAGGAGGCTTACGAACAGTCTTAGGCTACCGGCGAAGTTAAAAATACTACCCTACTTTTTCATGGTCAAAAACCCAAGGAAATATGGCGGCCTATGTATACGCGACATACCGCCAAAAAATAATTATTCGAATAAGGAGGCTTACGACGAGTCTTAGGCTACCGGCGAAGTTGAAAATACTACCCTACTTTTTCCTTTATCTTTAATCCAAGTCACCCATCACACTGGTCAAAAAACCCAGGAAACGCCCCCCCCCCCCCCCCCCCCCCCCCAGGAAATATGGCAGCCTACGAATCTTAGGCTACCGGCGAAGTTGAAAATACTACTCTACTTTTTTCGTGGTAAAAAATCCCAGGAAAGATGGAGGCCTACGAATCTTAGGCTACCGGCGAAGTTGAAAATACTACCCTACCTTTTTCCTGGTCAAAAACCCCAGGAAAGATGGTGGCCTATGTGTGAGCGACTGGCCGTTCCTCTTGCAAGCTCTAATCTCTCGCCACCGGCGGCCATGACACTTCCCGTCAACACTAGCTTGAGCGGAAGTCCACTCGTCCTATTGACAAAACTGCGCGCTGACTTCACCGGATATGAACCCGAATTGGTCAGACAGTAGAGTTAATGAGAAAAGGAGGAGGAGGCGGGAAGGTTCAAGAGATCTAGACGGTTCCTTTGGGGCTATCTGTCCCAGTATATCATTCAGCCTGCCTCTTTGTCTCTTTTTCTCGCTCTCTATCTCTCTCTCTCTCACTGTTTCTCTCTCTCTCTCTCTCTCTCTCTCTCTCTCTCTCTCTCTCTCTCTCTCTCTCTCTCTCTCTCTCTCTCTCTCTCTCTTTTTCTATCTCTCTCTGTGTGTTTTTTTTTCGCTTTTATTATTTCTGTAGCACGTATTTTTTCTTCTCTTTCAGATTTACCCATTACTGTCGTAAGACACTAAAATCGTTATAGGCTTTTACTAATATAACTGTGTACCATTCTATGTATGAGTAAACTATGCCTGCTGAATTGACCTCAAAACAATTTCAAAGTTCAACCATTGGCTGTTGTTATTGTTGTTGTTGTTCTTTTGTTTTTTTTACTTACATTGGATGTGTTTTTTGTGTTATTTTTTATATTTTGCTCAGACAATGTACATTAGTTAATATAAAAAAATTTAAACAAATTAGATTTATTTCTTTTTTTTATTGGATGTTTGATTGTTATGTATGTGTTTATGTGAGGGGAGGTGGCGGGGGAAGAAAGGATTACATCTATAATTCAGTCTTTCTTTTTACTCCCCCCCCCCCCCCGTTTTTTCTCACCAACCATTTTGTTCACCTGTTTCCGTTTTCCTCCACCTCATTATAGCTGTACCTCTCTAATTTCCTCTGATCATTGTTCTTACACTGCCTACTATATCTGTATGTTTTCCTCTTCTAGTAATCCTATTCTTCTTCTTATGCTGGGCGCGGTAGCCTTGGAGTAGAACATCGGCTTCCGAAGCAGCAGGTTCGTCGTTCGAGCCCTGGCGATGTCGCTCGCTACTGGTTAGATCGGTGTCAGTTTCATGTGACCGAATGAGATAGGATTCATATCTCCACCCTGTCTCGTGTGTGGCAGACATTAAAATTGTCAGACTTTAGTCTTGGGGTCAGTCCACAATATATCCTACATATTTATGACATTGGACTTTAAACGAACTCAACTGCAATTAACTTTTCTTCTTCTGGTTCTGTCACACATCAATCCCTGCCGATGCAACAAATGCTGCAGTTTTCTTTAAGGGTTTATAGAGCTTGCTTTATAAATCCGTTCGCTGGCTCTATACAGCTCTTCTGATGTCTTTATGGTTATTGCAGTCTTTCAGTGCATGTTCTACCGTTTTTCTGCTGCACCACACGAGCATAGATCTGACTTTCCGAATTTGTAATTTATAATACAAGTGGCACTTATTTGTCTTTATGTATTATTCTTCGTATTATTTCTGTTTATACTGTCTCGCTATATTAATGGCATTATCTTTATCTGTATCTTTTCCCTCGGTTTAAAATACGTTGTTTATTCTTGACTTCGATTGGTAACGATTTTTTGGGTAGATAAATCTACGAACTGTGCGACCATTAGCCATTATTTGGGTTGCCTCCCTTTAATGGAAGTTCCTTGAGTCTACAAATGTTTGCCACTCCAAGTTACCTATATATTGCCTTAGAAGAAACAGTAAGTTATATACATGATGAGAAAAAAAATTAATTATTAAAAAGATTAATTTTTTATAATAATAATTTACGAAATACAGAAATAGGATCAAACTGATCTAATGCTAGAGCGAATGCCTTGGAGTTGCCATTTTTCATGTTGATCTTTATTTGTACAAATTCCCTTTTCATTTTTTTATGCTTTACCAAGGTTCAGTTTTCCAGAAGAAAAAAAATAAAATGTGGTCGTACGTACAACGTAGTAGGAAACTTACAACTTGTCTCAAACTATCCCATACAAAAGGCTTGCAACGAGTGTTAAGCTATTGCAAACGTGGTATTTCCCACCTTGTTTATTTAAGATATATCCTTACTTCTGGTTTTTGCTTTACAAGATTTCGATTTACAGGAAAATTATATGTAATTATAATCTAAATATGCGTTTTTATCCAGCGACCGTATTTAATTGTCATTAACTTTTTTTTTTCATTTATCCCAAAACAATATACTTAGTGACTAAATGACCAGAAGACATCCATTTTCTGTGATTATTTCTTTATCTCTCTATCTCTCTCACTCTCTTGTTTCTCTCCCCATATATCTCTTTTCTCTTTCTTTCTATCTGTCTTTTTTCCGAATCATATCTTTATCTCTTTATCTTGTTTTGCATAATTTATATATAAATATATTTTTTTCTTACTCTTTCCTTTTACTCTGTCTCTGTCTCTGTCTCTGTCTCTCTCTCTCTCTCTCTCTCTCTCTCTGTCTCTCTCTCTATCTCTCTCTTCCCTTCATTATCTGTCTATCAATCTATTAGTCTATCGAAGATCTATCTATCTATATAGATATCTAATAATCCACCTATCTACCTATCTATCGGTGTAAAAATCTAAATATCTATCATTCTTTCTTCTTGTTTCCTCTATTTGTCTATATATTTCTATATATCTCTCTCTCTTTCTCTCACTCCCTCTGCCACTCCAAGTGATTATTATTCATAGGCTGTTACCAGCAAAAATCGATGATGGCTTGCCACATTACTATGCTAGGCAGACTGTATAGGTTACGTCACTGGTAAGGACCGTCTAGGCTGGACCTAGCCATGCGTGAACTTAAGATGCAGTCAGCAGTAACTCAGCTTTCTATGTGAACAGCGTATATACTCTCTAATAAGTCAATTTAAAAAGGAAAATAAGTTGTTATTGATTTCATCATTGTGTTATACTCTCTAATAAGTCAATTTAAAAAGGAAAATAAGTTGCTATTGATTTCATCATTGTATATACTCTCTAATAAGTCAATGTAAAAAAGAAAATAAGTTGTTATTGATTTCATCATTGTGCATATGAAAGCTTGCAAGAGCTGAAATTCGATTAGATATCAAGTATATTTAAAACATAAAAAATACTTGCATAATAGTTTTCAAACAGCATCTTTTATTCATCAGCCAGGACATGAAACAGATCCGTAACAATTTAAAAACAGGGACGCTTTTTTACGCTTTGATTATGCCTTTTGTTAACCAAGGAAGATTATTGTTATTGTATCGTCATTTCGTTTTTTCCCTTAAGAGTTCTTGTTAACGTTATTTTTTTTGTTCAAAGAATAAATCCATAATTTATTTTTTGTCTTAAAAGTACCATTGCACTTTACTTTCTGTTTAGCGGCCATAAAAATATGTTTCACTACCTCTAGAATGCTGAAATCGATATAATTATCTAGTTTTAAGGTTAATACAGTTGTATTTAGACACTGATTTTAAAATCCACTTGGGTGTTAAACGAAAAAAACAGACAATAATAAGCAGTACACATATACTATAATTATTTGTGCTAGGCGTATGCCTTTTAATTTTTCTAGACTAAATTATCCAAGGAGAGTAATTTTGTTTATACATAACACATGAAAATAAATGAGTTCATTTATCATCACAATGTTTTCTTCATCAATGTTTGACCACAACAAACATGACTTGCATTTGTGTAAATCCGTGTCAAACAAAACATTTCCTGGAAGATAAAAAAGAGAAGAACAAAAAACAAAACAAAAAAACAACCAGAAAAGGAAACAGATATCCGTGGCAAATTAAGGCTAATCTTCGGCAGACAGTGTTTTTTTATAGATATGTTTTATGTATATACCTGCCTATATATTACACCACACACCTGAATGACCCACTACTTAATATCGAACATTTAGAAGTTATATGAAAGTCGAAATTCGGATAATAAGCATCACATTTAGCAAATTTGTTTGTTTCCTAACTTTCAAATTGCCTATTTCGATTTTCGAACAAGAAAAAAATAGTTTGATTTTGAATTACGTAAGTATAGAAATACTACGATTAACCTGCTCCTTAAAATACTAAAAGTATTGAGGAAGTGAATAGAAACCTAAAGAAAAATCAAGTACGAAACATGCTATACTTTAAAGAAAAAAATTGAAATATGTGCTCAGAGAATTTCTAATTTTATAGGTTATAACTTTGTGTATCATGGAGCAACCTATTTCTCTTAGTAAAGAAATTTTTAAATGCTAACCTCTCTTAATTTTTAAGCTTCTAAAGTTTCCATTTAATTTAAAAAAACGTAGAACTAGCAATGCCCTTTGCATTGCTAAGAGCGTGTATTTGAAAAAATGAATATCAATCCAAGTCTTCTAAGTAGAAAAAAAAACATATTGCCAAACTTTTGCAGCAAATATACCCATGTCCAAGTTATCTCTATATCCATGTTCAATTTTTTAATCTTTTCATTTACAAAGGGATAACTATGAAGTCCATCTGTAATCTTACGAATTAGTTTTAAAAAGATAAACCAAGTCTTCAGCGTTCCAAAAAAAGATGTTGCCAAACTTTGCAGAAAATATTAGATATATGTACACGTTCTTTTTTTCTCCCTGTTCCTCTAATTACTTATTTTTTGTCCTAATTAAAAAAAATATGTTCATTAAAAGAGGTAGAACTATGAGTTTCCTCTGTATTCAAACTTTGCAGGAAGTATAAGATCTATGTTCAAGTTTTCTATTTCTCCCTGTACCTCTAAACACTACTTTTTCGTCCTAAATTTTAAAATATTTTCATTGAAAAAAGGTAGAACTATGAGGTACCTCAGTATTATAACTTTGCAGGAAATATTTGATACAATATATACACCACGTCTTCAGGGTGCCACATAAACATGTTGTCAAACTTTTCAGGAAATATTAGATCTATGCCCAAGGTCTCTATTTCTCCTTGTTCCTCTAATCATTTCTTTTTCGTTTTAACTTTTTAATCTTTTCAGTTTAAAAAAGTAGAACTATTAGGCTCCTCTGTATTCTTACTTTACAGGAAATAATCAGAATCAATATGTACACCAGACCTTCAGGGTTCGACATAAACATGTGGCCAAACTTTGCAGGAAATGTTAGATCTATGTACACGTTTTCTATTTCTACCTGTTCCTCTAATCATCTTTTTTTGCCGATTAGTACAGGCCCCCTTTTCGAGGAACATGGGAGAAATAGAGATCGTGTCATAGATCTAGTATTTCCCGCAAAGTTTGGCAACATGTTTATGTGGAACTCTGACTGAATATTATTACTTATCTGCAAAGTATTAATTAGGACAAAAGAGGAATGATTAGAGAATGATGGAGAAATAGATATCGTGTTCATAGATCTAGTATTTCCCGCAAAGTTTGGCAACATGTTTATGTGGAACTTTAAAGGCCTGGTGTACATAATTATTGTATTTAATAAAATTATGTCCTGCGAATTTTGGCAACATGTTTATTTGCAGCCCCGAAGGCTTTGTTTTATTTTTTTTTTTTAATAATTTGTAAGAATAAATAGGTCTATCTTTTTTTTTACTCAAAGATTTTTTTTAAATTTAGGACGAATAAAAAGTGTTTAAAGGAACATGGAGGAATACATAATTTTGTTCATAGATATTTCCTGCAACGTTTGGCAACATGTTTATTTGAAACCCTGCAGGCTTGGTTTTGTCTTTTTTTTTTTTTTAAATATTTCGTAGGAATACTGAGGGACCTCATAGTTCTACTTTTTTAAATGAAAATATTTTAAAAAATTAGGACGGAAAAGTAGTGTTTAGAAGAACAGAGAAAAACAGAGAACGTGTACATGGATTTAATATTTCCTGCAAAGTTTGGCAACTTATCCATTTGGAACGCTGAAGGCTGTGCTTTTTCTTGTTAAAACTAATTCGTAATATTACATAGGGACATCTTAATTCTACCTTCTTTAAATGAAAAGATTTTTGAAATATTGGACGAAAAAAAAGATGAATAGAGGAACAGGTAGAAATAAAAATCTTGTTAAAACTAATTCGTAATATTACATAGGGACATCTTAATTCTACCTTCTTTAAATGAAAAGTTTTTGAAATATTGGACGACGCCGGCCCACAAGAGACGCAGACGTGATGCGGGATAAATCTCGGGGATTGTCGCGGGAT
>RQTK01000953.1:77564-111313 GCA_003991915.1 Elysia chlorotica
AGAGAGAGTGAGAGAGAGAGAGAGAGAGAGACAGAAAAAAGACGAAAGAGAAAGAGAGACAGACAAACATACCGATAGGCCGACACACAAACAGATAGAGGCAGAGAGAAAAACAGGAGTGAGGGGGTGGGAAGAGGGACGTGGGAAAGTAATGAGCTTTAATAAAGAAGAAGATATTTTAATTGTAAAACTTTCAATCTAAGCACAATCTTCAATGAGATTCGCTACTGAATCTAATTTTCACAACATGTCATTAACCATAAAATCTTGAAGACTTCTTACACGCCCGCCATTAATTTAGCTTCCATCATAACCAACAATACACCATATAATTTAAGCAATATTTTCTCTTCCTCTGCATTTGTTATTGCTTCCATTTCATACCTACTACAATAACATCAAGCGTAAAAGGTTTAACGAAGCGTGTACCACATTGAAGACAGGTCTAATTTATTTTACTTGATTGCTACACTTACCCCGCAGCATCAATGAAGTGGCTTTACAAAAATTAATGACTGTCGTTGAAAATTTGCTTTGCTAATATCAACTAATTAGAGGGCTTGTGAACTCATTGAAAGATAAGATGCTTTTCTTCATTTCATGATAAACTTTGACTTTGATTGGCAGTATGGTAATTGAATAGATAGCTGATTTATACAGCATCGAAATTTTTTTTGTTATGCACTTCATTCTTATTTTTCAAACGAAACAAAATGCATGAAATATCAATAAGAATCCAGGATATGGAGTTAAAATACAAACAAGGTTTCAAAAGTAATTACTAAGATATTATGCGCATTTAAGTATATAGTTATTTTGTATATAAAGTATAGTTTTCAAATATCAAGGAAATTTAAATGAACTTTGATGTGCCATTGTTTTATGATAAGAGAAAACAACGATCGAAGAGTCACACATTAAAACATTAAAATATCTAATAAACGAAAAAGTAAACAAATAGGTTTACTCTTTTCACAAGAATGAATTGTATGAAAATAAAAGTTTTGAAAGCGGAGAAAAATTTATTGATAGTGTGATTTAAAACAAAAAACGAGCGTACTTTTACTGCATGTCATAATTTAGAGAATTAACAAAACTTTAAGTACTTAAAAAATACATGTTTATGAGTAGTCGGCACGCGGTTTAGAGGAGCCGCATCTACATCCGATTAGACGGCAATAGGCGCTCCTTTCAGGTTCAAACTCGGACTGTGTGTTGATGTTTCTAGTGTGACACCATCCAGGCTGGCTTGTTGATCTTTAGTTTGTGAATACAGGTACAATTGAGATCAATGTAGAAGGATCACTACACCACATTGGGCTTGTTGGTCTAAAATCTGTGATTACAAGTATAATTGAGATCACTGTAGAAGGATCACTACGCCACATTGGGTTTGTTGATCTTTAATCTATGGATACAATTTATATTAAGGACACTGTAGATAGAACTTGTACAAAGAACCTGGTGAGTAAGAGAGTTAGTGAGTTTGCTCCTTGACATCTAAAGTTAGAAACAATGCTATGTTCTTGACAGGTTCCAAGACTAATATCTGACAATTGTCTTTTGACACAGAGACAGCGCGGGGCAATTCATGACTCCTGTCTAAACCGCTCACACTATACTGACAACAATGGAACCAATAGGGAATAAAACTGGACAAATACATTTTTATTCAATTAGGGTTTTCGAACCAAGAACCTCTGGATTTGGAGACCAACGCTCTTCCACTTGTGCCGGTCACCCAAAATCCTCCCCAAATAAAAGGCCTTGCAGCGTTACAGTTAGAACATTTGCCTCGGGTTCAGGAGGTCTAGGACCGAGTCTTCCACTTGTTCACGCATATTTTCCTTTTAGTTGTGTCGGTAGCCATGCGATTAAGTCCAAGGTTTTCCGTTATGAAGTCTGGTAATTGAAATGCCAATAACAAACAGATTGGCTTCCTCGTTCAAAGATGTCTAAATATATTAAACAGTGTATGTCAAAAAATACAAACACAAAAAGACAATTGTGCTAATGAAACATGTGTGAACAGTTCTGCCTTTATATTGTTGTACTCAAAAGGCAGTTAACGGGGAAAACCTGGTATCTCCATTTATTTGAGAAAGACGAAAAGAACTGTTATACTGGAAAGTGTCTTATATCAATCTTACACCATTTCTGATTAAAAACAAAACTCTCGCTAAAATGATATGGTTAACGTGTTTTCAAACTAAATACGCCTAGTTTACCATTGCGTCCCTCACCGTATCCATGGAAACAAGGTGAATGGTATTTTGAGTTTTAATCACAAAATAAAACAAATATGTCCAGCTGTTCCCCAGTTAACGTTTTCTTAGGTCATCATAAAGTGTATATAAGGCGACGGGAATCTACAGCAGGATGTTCGAAACACCTGCATTGGAAACAGAAGCTCTAATCCCAACCTCACTCACGCTTTCGCAAAAAAATTTCAAATAGAGAGAGAGAGAGAGAGAGAGAGAGAGAGAGAGAGAGAGAGAGAAGAAAAAGAAGAAAAAGAATAATTATATAGGCTGATGCATTTATCATTGTAATAGTGAACTTAACTAATTTTGTCTCCTTCCTTAGGTACATACGGCTGTGCGATGGATATTGTTGGAAGACTTTCGATCTCAGCTTTCTAAACTCTTATGCTGTATTTAAGGTAAGGTTATTTTTCTTTCTTTTCTTTGTGTTCGAAATCTACAGTGAATATGAGCGATATTACTAATAAATTTTCTTCCATTTTTAATTCCCCACTATTTCTGTTGTCAGTTCCACTTGTCTATTGAGCTTTCATACAAGATTAAGCACTAAAACGCACCACGCAGATTCAAACCAAATTTATTTACTGAAGTTACGAACTAAAAAGGACGATTCGTATCTTGTAAATAATGGTGCGCATTGATAACGATTGAGTTTTCCCGTTGCTTTAAGCATCTAAATACGTGTTTACATAGTATCAGTTACTGCTGCAATTATCGTGAAGATTTCATAATACATATTTATTGGAAGCTTTGTTGACGTGATTTTGCCTGTGATATATAACACCACATCCTACAGGAAAAAAATCATCAAAAAAAAAAAAAAAAAAATAACAAAATCACAAAAACATGATTGTATTACAAGCGGAAAAGTAAAAATGAAAGCAAATCAGCAATACATGAAAATGGCTGTATCCTAATATGAATTTTTGTAAAATACGAGCGTAGTTAGAGCTGTAAAGTCTCTTTCCTTACAATACCAGTGTAAAGATCGCCTTAGTAAACAGTTTTGTGCATTGCTGCCTAAAATAACACTGATGTTCGCCCAAATAAAACGATCAATCGTTCGTTATATATGCGGCTATAGATACAACTTACACGTTGGCATGATTTCTATTGTTTTATATTTTTTCCAATTCAAGGTAAAGCGAAGAAAAATGTGTGACTGTTTGGCTTGTGGGAGTTGATTGGTGTGAAGCCTACTCAGTCACTATGATTACTGTTTTTATGATTTTTTGTTTTATTTTAAGTTTTCCCAATGAAATCTGAGGCTATTTTTGCGCAGGGATGGTAGTGAACGATACAGAGACACACAGTTATATAGAGAGAGGGACACGGAGACAGGAAGAGAGAGGGAACTATAGACAAACATAGAGACAGATGCAGATACAAAATAATGAGAGAGAGAGAGAGAGAGAGAGAGAGAGAGAGAGAGAGAGAGAGAAGGGGGGGGGGGGTGGAGAGAAACAAATTAGAAACAAAGAGAGTGAGAAAAGAGATGAAGACAAAAGAAAAGCACAGACAGACAGAGAGTAAGACATTGATAGAGAGAGAGAAACAGAAATCAAAAGAGAGCGAGAGAGAGACAGAGAGAGATAGAGAGAGAGATGCAGATACAGACAGAGAGGGAGGGAGAGAGAGAGAGAGATCGGGAGTCAAAGTGGGGAGAGAGGGAGTAGAAAATTATCTTTAAAAAAAGGTTGAATTTATAAAAAGTACAGTCGTATCTTTCTTCTTTTTTCCCGTCTCTCTTAAACCCAACCTAGCGAACGGATTTTAAATTTCACCAGCAATCATGTCCGTCTTACATTAATGCCTTGCTTTATACCCTCAATGCGCATTAGCAGTCTAAGAGTCGAGTCTGTGCTCTTTCTATTTCTTTTAATGGGGATTGGAGAAACGCCCACGGTTTTCCCCGATAAATCTCCATTATTTATTTATTACATTATATGAGAAATGTTGTTTTGTATAGAGTATAGAATTGAATGAGAATTAACGCGCCAACTGCCTACGCATATACTTTTGTATTGATCGAATAGAGTTTGATGAACTTATGATTATAATATTATTATCATAGTTGATGTGATGTTAAACTTTGCCAGTAAAAAATGGCGGTATGTTAAAAAAGTACATTTTAAGACTATATATTACATTTTAAAGCATAATTATAAAATAAGGTATAAAGATTTTTTCTTAAACATTGATAAATATAATTGTAGGCTTACAAATTATATTCATGTTATTTAGAAATTGATAACCTGAAAATTGCAAACTTAAGCAAAAGGCAGAGTTGTGGAGTAATTCAAATACGCCTCTTCACTTAGTGGCAGCAAGGGGAAAATCCCGTTCGTTAACCCGGTGTAAGCTTTACTGATGTTAGGTTTCGTGTAAAATAGCATTATAATTCTTTTGCTCTTCTGTTTTTTAGCATTAGATAAAGCTTGTTTTTGTCTATCAACGACCATATTATTAAAGGGTTGTATATTGTGGGATTATGATGTGGGATTTAATAGTGGTCGCCTTGGCGCTCAATGGTAACGCTAGCTTGTACTACAGATCTCTATATTGTCCACACTCCATCGTGAGATTTAAATTTCTATTTCACCCTATTTCTTTGGAAAGCTAAAAAAATCCATGTATTATAATTTTGTGTTATAATAAATAAATTAAATGTTGGATTCTTCCTTTCAAAGAGTTATACTGTCGCTAAAACCATTAGCTTTTATTTTGATAAAAAGATCGTGATTTTGTTTTTCGTTATTCCGACTATAGAAAAGAGCCTTTTAGAAGCAGTTTCTAACTAGAAAAACACATAAAACTATAGTCTGTGTATACATTTGTCAGGGGAATTTCAGAGGTATTCCTTAAGAAATGGCCGTTTATTAAATCTCTTTTCTTTATACATAAAACGCCAACCTCAAAACATTGTGACATATGAGATTGCTAAAATGTTTAATGCAAAAAAAAAATGTTAAATTCTCGTCCTTTAATCATGTGGCGTAAACGTGTAAAAATAATTTTTGATAAAAGAAGCAAACGCGGTACCACGCCCAGCTTAGAACTGAGAGATAGGAGGTTGGTTGGTTGGGTTGGTTTAACGTCCAACAGCAACACTATATAAACTATATTGTGGACGGGCCCCAAGACGGACGTCTGACAATTGTATGTACTGCCACACACGAAACAGGGCGAGGATACCATGACTCCTGTCTCAGCCGGTCACATTATACTGACACCGACCCAACCAGTAGGGAACGCACCAGCCAGGATTCGAACTCGGGACCTTTTGCGTCGGAAGCCGATGTTCTACCCCTAGATAGGAGAGAAAACAGAAATAATTATATACCAATTAAGACATTAGATGGGTATCGAACCCACACCCTGTGGCACACACTCGACCTGACAAGATCAAGGCCAGGTGAGGTAGGTTTACCACAACTCTACCAACCTGCAGTAACAAGCTAGATATTGGTTAGCCATGGCTTCCATTTTATCAACCACTTTAACCGTCCGATCATTAGATGCACGTCCTACTATCCAGCTTCTATGGTTCTTATACACTTGATTTGTATTGATATTTGGTAATTCGTATCTTAAAAAAGAGACATGAACCTCTATTGGTACAGAGATGACAAATTCGCTAATTCTCAAATCGTTCTAATGGGAGCCAAATAGTTATTGCCAACCAAAAAATAATTCTGCAGTTTTTTTGTGTGCTAATAGCATAACCACAACTTTTAGGCAACAAGCTCTATGGTTTTTTGTTTGCTCCGCGTATTTAGTCTATTGTATTATTGGACGTGGGCGTGGAATCCCTGTTGCTCTTAGTTTTGTTTAATAGGTCTCGTGATGGCAATGCCCCTATATTAATTTCGACACTTGCCATTAATCATCAGCCAGGACCACACATGGATATCCTAACAGTTTCTAACGGACTGAGACAAAAGTCATGGCGTAGAATGCAGAAACAGGTCATAGCTTAAGTCTCGTCGTAACAATGCAAGAATAGGAAGGCTTAAGACGAGACGTAAGATACGTTATGTTTGTGCATTCTACCCATGGTATCCCCGCATCGTTTTAGTGTGGTAGCACGTACTATTGTTAAAGAACAGACTTGAAAGTGAAACACGCAAAAAAAAAAAAACAGCCCATAAGGACGCTAAGCAACTATACCTACAATTCTAATATGTAAGAACTTTGTGTGAGAGGTTTGAACCTAACCCACTAGGAATTAGCCCAAACAGCTATCGCGCTGCAGTCCAGTATCGCGTGACTGCAGGTTTGTACAGATAGGCATTGTGGCGGCACTGGCTGGAATCTCGCCTTATAGAATTCCTCAGGGAAACCTAGGAGACGTTAGAACTCGGCTAGAGAATTCACTGACTGGAATCAGGTCAGTTCATTGCCCTGGCACGACACTCATGGTGAGTCTGTTATTATAGGCTTGGCGACCCACACGACAAAAACGAATAACGTAACCAGGACGTTTAGAAATGGGGATTTTGGTCGCCCATAGACTCCGCAAGTCTAGTATGAAGTAATGATTGGATGTCTTTGCTAATTTCCTTATTTATCGTCTTTGTTGTTTCTTTTGGACCACTTATCACAAGGCTTCTATTAAGGAAAAGGCGACACAACATGTGAACGGTTTTTATTTTTACAACCCTGTTCGAAAATATTATTCTATGTAGGTTGTTTGTTACAGAACAATAGTACTTTCAATTTATTAACTATTTGGGTTAATCCACTAGTAAACAGTAAGATGACCAAGACAAACCTGGAGAAGACGGAAGACAACTTGAACAAGTTCAGCGTTCCAATTATTTCGGACATACAATAAGCAGTAATTGTAAAACCACCGACGTAAATAGAGATACAATGGTACAAGCAAAATAAAAATGTCAAGAGAAATTTCAAGAGACCTAAGATTGAGAGCAACCTACCTTTATCTATTTCCTTACTACAATACGACGACCCAAATTAAGACTCTATAATAGAATAAGGTTGATAAACCAGAAGCTTTTGAGACGGGGATAATTTGATGATGAGCAAGAATAACTTAACTTACATAGACAGAATAACAAACGATGAAGTATTAATATTGAAAACACTCGGTGTTAGAAGAGAACTAATGGAAGTCATGCCTCACACAAACTATCTTATTTTGGCTACATCACAAGTCATGACAGCTTCGTTCAAATAATTCTAACAGGCAGAATGGAGGGATGAGGAGGGAAAGGCACACCCACCAGGAAGTGGTACGACGACATAAAATAGTGGACAGGGACCCAACTACATGACAACCACAAACTGGCGCAAGACTGTTTGGTATAGAAACATATGGCATAGTAATGTCCATCAATATCATTGGCTTGTTGGGAAAATTTCACTCCATGTTCTATATAATCAGGAGTTTATGTTTTCCACATGCAGCGGTCGCATGATTCAACCTAAAGCTATAACCGACCGCTACAATAACTCATTTGTACCATCAGGCTCACGGCAAATGAGAATCTCATAATGAAACAATTGTGTTAATGCGAGCTTGTAACTGTGTGTGTGTATGTATGTGTACGTATAGTGGGGGAAAAGAGTGAATGGCGGTAAAAGAAAAAGTTCACGTCTATATGATACAGGATGCACTAAAGAGCCATCACTCATATTATGTAATGTAAAATGTTTATTTTTATTATCATTATTATGTGTAAAATACTTTTAACATGTCCAAATCGATTTTCCCGCAAAGGGGCAAATCAAATTTTTACCTACCAAAAATAATTATGGCATGTTACAGTAAAATTCGGGCAAAGATGCAATTTTCCCTACTTTTTAAATGTTCTTGTTGACAATATAAATTGATCGGGAAATCTATGTCACCCTTTCAAGTTTTTTTATTTCATTTTTTTTTTCCTTTCTGTATCAGTGGGTGGCTTTGTGTTGTGCATTTTGGTTTTTGCTCTTGTTTTTAGCACTAGATAGACAGAAATTCGACCCTAAATCACCAAATTCAGAGACCAAATGTATACACTTGTAACGTGTATGTGAATATTAAACTATCCTATAAGTAATGTAACGTAGAAAATATTATAACGCTGTGGTTGAAATCATTTCAACTATTTCAAAACATTTACACAGCATTTATTCCGTTTCCATCAAAAGTTTAACCAATAAAAGTGTTATTTATAATTGATTAAAGCAAGCAATTTTGTTAAGATTCCTAAAAATGAATTTTCATTACTTTCAATTTGCTGCATTAAAGTAACTTAACAGTTAAATTGGTGATTTTAGCTTAGATTAAAAAATATTCCAGAAATAACATTTCTGTATCTTAAGAGAGGCATCATAAAAAATGCATGTCTACGTGTAATACAGATAAACTGATAAAGTAAGTAAAGGTTAGTAAACCAATATTGAAAAGTACAGAGAGAGAGAGAGAGAGAGAGAGAGAGAGAGAGAGAGAGAACGAAAGAGAGAGAGGATGAAAGGGAGGGAGGGAGGGAGAGACGGATAAATGTGTATATATATATAAATATATATATATATTAATAGATAGATAGTTATAATTAAATATAGAAAAGAAAGAGATGCAAAACGTAATTATTGCGAAATATCGAAAGGAACAAAATAGGCATCGATAATTAATTAGACAGATATTGAAAAGATAGCGAGAGAACTCATGAAGCCCTGCCCCATATTCAAGAAAGAGGAAGAACATGGCTGCGGCTTCTTATGCCTTTTGAAGGCTTGGCCGAGCAGCGAAGCTCACGCGATGATTCTCTCCTCATTTCACTGGAGAGCGGTCGCCGCCAAGGGAGTTAACTCGCGAGGCGAAGCGTCAAATAGTCCGGGCCGGCTGCTGATGAGCTGAAGATTCGTGCGCCATCAGCCGTGGCATCTGCCAGGATTCCATCATTACGCGGGCCTAGAGGCAAAGAGTTCTACCTGCCTTTTGTGGCAGTGTTAGGATAGGTTGATTTATTTTAGAGGTCGCGATTGACAACGAAAAAAAATAAAGCGCGGGGCAGGCAGAAAAATGTCATGCCATGATTTAATTTAAAAATGTTTGGTTACTTCATTTCAAGGAGTTTGACCTCGTAATATGCGGTGATGTCAACTAGCAATAAATAAAAATGTAGGCTACAATTGTTACCCCAATGTATGTAAAAAGACGTCCTCAAATACTTTTTGTCTTATATTTGGCAGCTTTGTAAATGTCGTATGCTTCTTGCAGATCTGTTATAATAATTATTAGAGGACATTATTATATTAATATTATTATGCCAAATAAGTCACCCATGCTTTAAAGATAATGTTTTTGGCATGTGAGATGATATTAACGCTATTGAAAACTTCCTACGCACTATATATTCCCCATTTTCTTGGAGTTGAGAAGTATAGTTTATAAATAACTGTCGTTGGAATACCATTCTGTAGACAAAGAATTTTATTCGTTTCACAGGGAATTTGGAATCTTTCGAAATCTATTTTCAATACACTATCGCACTAAATATGAAGCCCAACATTCGTGCGATCGGTTCATAGTCTTACTTAAAAAAATACTAATCATAAAAAGAGTAATCATAAAAAGAGTAATCATAAAAAGAGTAATCATCAAAAGAGTAATCATCAAAAGAGTAATCATCAAAAGAGTAATCATAAAAAGAGTAATCAGCAAAAGAGTAATCATCAAAAGAGTAATCATAAAAAAGTAATCATCAAAAGAGTAACCATAAAAAGTAATCATAAAAACACTGTCTGTATTGCCGTTTTATGGAGTCACATCGGCTAAGTAACCGTAAAAAAATAACCGAAAAATTGAAAGCAAGCTGATCTCAATACAGAGTTATTGGACAGTGCTGTAACAAGATTGGAACCACCCACTCCTTGAAGTTAAGGCAGCAAGGTGTACAGCGAACACAGTATTCAAAACTGGTTTGTGTTTTTTTTACTGTGGTGTTTTGTTTTAAAAATGAAATGACGATTTCTTTTATCGTATAAACATGAAAGTAGTAACGAACCTAGCTCTATTTTAGACAGAAAAGAAATATTTACCAATTAATTACTAAAAAAAAAATAAAGGGATATCAAATTGAAATAATGATTTTACTCTCAAGAGCAACAGTATTAGGTTGGTAAACTCAACACACAACCTAAAAGGGGCATAACTTTGGACAGTCTTAAAGGAGATGTATTCATATCTTAATGTTTATACTGGTCAAAAAACAAATACAGGTGTCTTCGAGCTAGCCTCAGGGAGGGGAGGTATGACTTTTACGTATGGGTTGAACAGTTAATCGCAGTAAACACAAATCCGTGGAGACTCGAACCACCAACGCTATTGTTATAACCATCTCAATACAGGTGTTGCTTCTTTTGACAATATGAAATCTAATTGAAAGCATTTACTACTTTTTTTGTTTCTGTAAAAGCATTGCGCTTTAAACTCTAAGTATACCACAAGGACTTTTGACTAAAGCACTTTTCGTTAAAGAATTAGGCTTTATGAAGCACTTAACAATTATAAACAACAGATACATAGAAAGAGAGATAGTGATAGAGAGAGAGACAGATAGAGACAGATAGAGAGAGAAATAGAGAGAGAGAGAGAGAGACAGAGAGAGGGAGACAGACAGAAAAATAACATAACACATGGTCTTAAAAAATGAGATATAGCTTTTAGAAAACCAAAAGACATAAAAATTACTAATAATAAAATAAAAAAAAACAGACAAAAAGACAGGATTTTTAGGAGACCAGAACACAATACAGTTAAATGCCCTCCTTTTTTCCCCAGGATAATTGAACCCACCATAAAGCTTAAAAAGACAAAACATGTTAAATGCCAAATCTTCCTAGGATGTGAAAAACACGATTTTAACACAAACGAGGCGGATATAGTTTCTATGGTAATCTTGGAAAAAAAGCTTTTTGCCTAATAGAAAAGTAAGACTAGTAAATCAATTTCAGTATCGTGTATTCGTGTTTTCTATCAAGGTTTTTCAAAACTTACACAATAGTTTGGAGGAGAAATAAAAAGCACAGCGACTAAATATTAAGGAATAACAAAAAATGGAAGCTTTTGCAATGGGGATAATGGATGGAGTATTATTGTTAAACATAGAATTTTTACACGAACAATACGGTTATAAAGGCATTACGGTGGTTTAAAAACTAATTATAGAGGGTAAAAAAACATTCTTTTACCCAAAACGTTATTTAATACTAATTTGTAGAATCTTTTTTTTCTCAGTATGGTTAATATCCATTTTTCTTGAGTAAAAATATGTATATCATAATAAAAGAGAGACCGTTAAAATTGATTTTAATAAAATAATGGTAAGGTAATCTAAAGTCTGTCTGGCGTCTTAAAAGATTTCTGAAAAGAGACACTAAAGAAAAAGCAATGCCATTGTATTGAAATATAACAAATTAAAGGAAATCTATTTATTATGAATGGTAACAAAATACACCAAGATTTATGATTAAACAACTATCAAGTTTTTATTTCCCATTCATAAAAATAATTCTCTATTGAGTTTTCTCAAAGCTTTTTAGGGGCGCTTTTTGATTTATTCTGCCGTCCGTTACCTGATTGACTGCCACAGATATTCCAGGGTTCGACACCGTGTTTTCCATTCATACATTTTTATTTTAAAAAATTATGAGCAAGTTAGAAGAACTTGTGCTCTAAATATTAAGCTGGCTTCAGCCTCAAGAACTGATTTCAAATTCTGAATCAGTTAAATTCGTGTTTTCTCCAACACAAGCTCCATGCTAGCGGCATCACCAATTTCTAATCCCGCATTAATAAGATCTCCGCCTACTCAAAAACTAAAGCATATATAAAAGAGAACACCAAAAAATCCAACAAAAAAGTGCCCTCAATACACCTCCAAGGGCCATATTTAACACTCATTTCTTCACACCATTCTTCTCTTCTTATCTCCCTTTCACGACTTGCCCCTCCATTACCTGCCTTTCTCTACGCGACCTTTGAGGCAAGTAGAGTGATTGACAATGCATTCCCTTGAGGCAACCCGTGACCCAGCTTCCAACAGCTTTGTGACCAAGCCTCAGTCTCCGGGGCTTCAAAGGTTACATGTCCAACAATAGACGTAAAACCGACCCATAATGCACTATGCATGTCGGAAGCTGATCCAAAAGTGACTGCCCTTGCTTTTTCGCTTCCGATTTAACATTTCTGTTTTGTTTGCATGAGATTTGTGTTTCTTTCATTGCAATTGTGTTCTATGTTGTTGAGCGCGGTACCTATTGATTTGAAGATTGTTTGAAGTGTTTGAAGAATGTTGAATGAAAGTCGATTCTGTGCATGTGTAACTATGGGAGGCATGATAGGGCCCATTGAACAGAAAATAATCCTATACATTTTCTTTTGACACACAAAGAGAAATCTTAGAAACACCATGTTCTGCTTTTGTGCATGCAAATAAAGAAAGGTTAGCCTGCAGGTATAAAGTCTGATTAGAAAAAATAACCTTCATCAATTAAAATGTAATCTTTTAAAACATCTTTCCTTGATAAATTTAAATTTTTTGATAATTTTTTTCGCTTTTTTTCTTTTTTAAAACATTATGTTTTTTAAAATGCCAACTCGTATCTTCGACAATTAAATTAAAAAGAAAACATTTCAAACCGCTGAATCGTAACCTAGTTTTGAACTTATTGCCGATTAAAATAAATTAAGGCTCTGAGATTTATGTCCACCTCTTGTGACAAATTTCAGAATATCTCATAGTGAATTCGAATTACCCATATTCCAGCTTTATTACTTCTAAAATTGTAAAGTACAACTAGAGCAACAGCAATATTTAATGCTATTGACATTTCCACTACTCACAGTATTACTGATAGTACTTCTGCTGCATTTCCTAATCTCCTAACTCTCCTCCTCCTCCTCCTCCTCCTCCTCCTACTACTACTACTACTACTACTACTACTACTACTACTACTACTACTACTACTACTACTACTACTACTACTACTACTACTACTACTACTACTACTACTACTACTACTACTACTACTACTACTACTACTACTACTACTACTACTACTACTACTACTACTACTACTACTACTACTGCTACTCCTATAACTACTACTACCCCTACTACTATAACTCCCTATTGTGTATACTAATTTTACTTCTAATACTCCTACCATCACCATCGAATCGGTAAAAAAAAAGAACAAAACCGCTGTTATTTCCAAAATATATCGATTTCGAACCCACTCTACCTCACTGGTCTGACACATCGAATATCACAGGTGGCCACACTTGTCAAGACAATGGCCCCGATACTCGCCAGTTGCTGCCTCAGTCGTTGCCTAGTAACACAATTTACAGTTATGAGAATCACATAATGGGATAAGAGAGTTCGTGGAACACGCTTATGGACGTGTTCAAAATTTCGAAATAGCTTTTTTTTTCTTTTTTTTTTTGTATTAAAATATCTGATGCATATAGGTTCTCCCTTGTTCTACGTTTAGAAGAATAGTAATGTTATTTAATACTGCTTTTATCTTATTTAATTAAAAGAACAATAAGAAAACAAGTGGCTGAGGTATAATTATAGTGAGAGATTGCTGAAGAGAAAGAGGATGTTAAATAAAAGAAGGGAAGGTGATAAGAGAAAGGGAAAGTGATAACGATAATAGAAACTACAAGACAGAGTGACAGAACGAAAGGAAGATAGATATTTAGAGAGATGGAGAAACGTGGACAAAGATAGCAGCTCACATACACTTATAATGAGAGACAGAGACGAAGACAAAGACAGAGCGTAGAATTTTAACAGAAATTTAAAGAGGAAAAGCGATCAATAAAAACTACAAGGAAAAACATCTATAGGTAAACAAAGAAAAACTTTATTCTATTCGTACTTCGGTGGAAACCAGATAGTCTAAAAAATAAACTAAGTGAAAACATATAGGTAAACAAAGTGAAGCTTTATTCCATTCGTACTTCGGTGGAAACTATTTTTTTTTTGAAATTCAGATACTATTCACTGCCGCGTATCTATTTTTAGACCTTAACGTCAACGTGTTTTTTTTCTAAAGGATCTTATTATTTCAAAGGTAAAGAAATACAAAATCACTATGTAACCTCCTACAAATCAAACTCATCTTCTAAATTCTTTACCTCTTTCTTCCTAGCCTACACGCTCTCCAATCCCCCCACCCCCAGAGAGAGAGAGAGAGAGAGAGAGAGAAGAGAGAGAAGAGAGAGTGAAAAAGAGAGAGAGTGAAAAATAGAGAGAGAGAAAAAGAGAGAGAGAAAGAGAGAGAGAGAAAGAAAGAGAGAGAGTGTGATAAGAGAGAGAGAGAGAGTGAAAAAGATAGAGTGTGATAGAGAGAGTGTGTTTATGTGTGTGGAGCGGGGGGAGGAAAGGGGGGGGGGCGAGGAGAAAGACTTATAGTCTTACGCATTTTGGCTAGCGTTTGGAAAACGAGAATACATTGTGTAGGAAAATAATAGGAGATTTTTTTTTCTTCAAACCCTTTGACTAGGATTTGGAAAACGAGGAAAAGAGAGTAATGCTGTGTATAAGAAGAACGAATTTTGGAGGAAAATAATGGGAGATTTTTTTTCTTCAAACCGTTTGACTAGGGTTTTGAATACGAAGAAAAAAGAGTTTTGTATAAGGAGGACAATTTTTGGAGGAAAATAATAGAAGATTTGTTAAAGAGAAAATGACAGAAATAGATCTTGGGAAAGTTTCGTCTATTGAATACCTCTTTTTCTTTATCATTATGAATGATCACAGTTTTACAGAGGCAGAGTCTTGGTAATGGATTATTCTCAAAACCTAGAAATAGGTGACCTTTACGAAATGCAGCAAAACGAAATTTTTTTTTTTTTTTTTTTTTTTTTTTTTTTGGGCCCAAAGTTTTGTGGAGGCATAGGGGTTTTTTTTTTTTTTTTTTCAGGTGCTTGCAAATTCGGGGAAAAATGTTTCAGTCTATCTGTCTATCTTTTTCTTAATATCCCCCTCCTATATTACAATTTATACGTCTTGTCATTTAGTCATTAATTGTGTATTAGTGTGTGTGTGTGTGTGTTACAGAGAGAGAGAGATATAGATAGAGAGAGAGAAAGAGAGAGAGGGAGTGAGAGAGAAAGAGAGAGAGCATACTGCGCTATTCATATACGAGATTTGTTTATCGTTCTGTTCAGCAACAGTTCCACCTGTTGGATGAGTATGCTACATAAATAAGGATACCTCAGTAATCATGACTGTGTTATTGTTTTTTTTTGTTTTGTTGTTTGTTTTTGTAACTTTACCCATAATTTAAAGAGGCACATAAGTTAATTGTAAAGGCCAATACATGGAATTTGTAACTCTATCAACATAGTAAATGTTTTAGCTAAAATTTATTACACTTTAAAGCTATCGGTACAGACTACCATGGTGTTTTTGTAAAATAACGTTTATTTCTTTATCATAAATTGTATGTGTGGGTATTTTTTTCTTTCTCTATCTAGTGTATTTTAGTGTTTATAAATGCTTGTAACAGTGTCCATTATTTGGTATATTACCTAGTACTTTGCCTCAGATACAAAGGCTCTCAAAATAAAAGTAACATTTTATTTTGAATTTATGAAAAAAAATAAAACCTTCGTAATCTGAACAAAATTCCTAAATTACTCCTGACGTCATATTAAAAGTTGAATGGTATCAAATAACAATGATAAAAATGAAAGCAACAAAAAAAAAACAACAATAAAACATCAACTCAGGATTAATAGGAAAGTAGGGTAATATAAAAATAGCAGCCAAAAGTAATAATGATTATCTCATGAAAGTTGTGAAAAAGAAAAAAAAACAATTTTGATCAAGGATGCGAGTTATATAGAAAGAAACACAAAAGTCATCAATCCTGAACGCAATCAAAAATATGAATAAAACATTATGACAATAAAACAAGAAACGAAACAAAACTATCTTAAAAATTATTTAAAACTAGGGAGGTTTTTTTTGGATTTTTTCCTCTTTCGCGGTACCGGCAATCGAAAGTAGCGAAAAGGGCGGTCTGTAAAAAAAAAAAAAAATAAAAAAATAATCGATATATATCTGAGTTGTAAGGATCGGCTTGGAGATTAATAATGTGGCGTATCGTCCGTCTCGGGGCGGGCTGGGCGAAGTGATTACTCCACATCGGGAATTTAATTTTCAGACTTTTGATCGATAGCGCTATGTCTAGTTTTACATCGCTCTATTCATTTGGCCTTTGGTTTACACATAGAATGTATCGAGTTTCCGAAATATCAATAAAGAATGCAATCTAAATAACTTTGATTTGACAAAAACTTGAAGACTTTCTTGATATGATTTATATTTTATACCAGAAAGGATAAAAGTCAAAATAGTTTGACCAAAATAATGTGTTTTTTCTTGTCTTATTCGTTTAGGGTTGTTTCTATTTATTGCTATTATGGTGACAAGTTATAATTTGTTTTGCTCATTATGTTTTCTTTTTTTTTCAATAATATATTTTACACCCTACCCTTATTTTCAAATTTTCATTTAAGAAACTTATCATCTTAAAATTTCTACATGAAAAAATGTTCGCTTGAAAATATACCATGTTTTTGAAAAAAGTTAAAAACAAAACTGAGAATCATCTTCATATTAGATTTATGATTTTGACAACTTTCTAAATATATCAACTAAATAAGGGGTCTAGTCCAATAATAGAACAGGTATAACTGTTTTGATTAAAGTGTTGAAATAGACATTGTCAAACTTATCACAAAATCCCTTAAAAATTCCATCAATGTACTCCATCAACCATGGAACGTGATTGCCAAATTTGGTCCCTTAAAAATTGTCTCTAAATTAGGAATCACACACAAAGCAAATAAAAGATAAAGATGAAAATGAAAGACATTCCGATATCATGGAAGTTTAGGGAAAAGATCGAAATTGGAAAATGTAAAATTTCCAAAAATAGACAAATGAAAATGCGCAATGCATAATTATTCCTAGAATGTCTTACAAAAGATGGAAGTAAAAGATCATCGGACTGTCAACTACCCTTATAGAGAAACTGCTTCGTGCAACATGTAGGACTTCTGTAGCAAATGGAATAAAAGTTTCCAAAAGAATCGGCTCAAGGCGCTTTTCCAGATGGATGACTCACTCATATGAACATGACATGAAAATTAATGATATTCTTATAAAACAAAAATTATTCATCCGTTCAAGGAAATACATAATTATAAGACAGAGATAAGGATATAAATCACAAGGCCATATCATAAAAATGATGGACACACAAGTTATATTTGTAGGATGTGTTGGACCAAACATGTACAAAAAAAAACGGTGATTGCATCCAATTTCGTTTGTAATTATAATGAAGATTCTAATAAAGTGGTGACTAAGTTATTATCTTATTTTTCAGTATGTTCATAGTATTACTTCTCAAAAGGTGCAGATTATCAGGACAAAAGGATTCATGAAAATAAAATTCGCTGTTATGTAATTTTAAGGATGTTTAAAATCTCTTCTTTAATGTTCAGTTTTCGCATAAAATATATATCGTATACTGTAATGTTTCAATCAACCACCTTTCAACTTACTTAACGCGTAAGATGTGTTCAATCCTATGGTCAACTTTACCTTGTCCAAAGTAAGACAGTCATACAGTTGATTCTCATACTGATGAAAATGCCTTTAATCCAGATTTTCGTTTTGTTTTGTTTTTAGTTTTGCCATTTAAACCCCCTTTACTAAAGAGGTCAAAACATGAGTTAGTCCCAACTAGCAGCATCATGTCAATCTAACTAGTACACTTAGTATTATTTGCCATAACTTCAAACGCCCAAGTTTGTTTTTTTTTAACTTCACTATTCTGGATGATCTTATAACTTTAGAACTTAGCTGCAGTATCCTTTTCAGCCCAAGCAATTCGCGCTCATCTCCATTACCCCGCACATTTAACTGTGAATAAGTTTACAAGACACTCCTCTCTCTAGTAATATCCACCCAAAATCCTTGCTCGAAGCGCTCAAAACCGCCCCTCCCCTTAAACTGTTCACACTTTTCACACTTTTCACAATCATCTCCGCCACCCATCGGAGCTTTATGTTGGAACACATCTAGTGGCAACTAGATCTTTACCCCAGTGGAAAATGCCCTTAAGAGACCAGACACACAAAACGCAAGGGCATTCCCTACCTTGTCATGAGAGTCAGGAAGATCTACATTAGACCGGAACAAATTAAAAACCAGAGAGATAAAAGCTTTAACCAGAAACCAAAAAAAGAAGGCTAGCATCTAGCAATAAGCAATGGAAGAAGGAAGAAGAAAGACGGGTTAGAAAGAAGGGAGATAGACGTTTGAGTCAGGAAGTTGTGAGCAAAATGTGGAAGTGTAGAAGAAGAAAGAATGGAAAGAAGAAAGATAAAAGTTAGGGTCTAGTTGGGGAGAGATCTCTAACGCTGATGGCCCAGTTTCTATTTCTTAAGCAAGACTCATGCCTATTCATGAGCTAATTTATTTTTCAGAGTCGCGTTGAGATTCACCACTAGCACTCCCCTTTCTCACTTTGTCTACTTCTCTGTCTGTGTGTCTCTATGTTTCTCTGTCTATGTCTCTCTCTATCTCAATGTCTCTTAGTATCCCCTTTCTCACTTTGCCTACTTCTCTCTCTGTTTCTTTGTGTCTCGCTCTCTCTATCTCGACGTCTCACATTTTCTCACTTTCTCTCTGTCTCTCTCCAACTGCCTGTCTGTCTGTCTGTCTATCTGTCTATGTCCATCTCTTTCCGTCTCTCTCTCCCTCTCTCTGTCCCTATCTCAGACTCTCTTTCTCTCTTTCTCGCTTTTCTCTTTGTTTTTATTTTAGTTTCACTTTCTGATGAGAATGTTTTTCCTCTATCTGACTATGACTTAATGCAATAACCTCTCTCTCTATCTTTCTCTCTATCTATCTCTATATCTATCTATCTGTCTATCTATCTATCTATCTATCTATCTATCTATCTATCTATCTATCTATCTATCTATCTATCTATCTATCTATCTATCTATCTATCTATCTATCTATCTATTTATCTATCTATATTTATAACTTCAGTGGGAAAATTCTCTAAGAGCCACAAGTGATCTGATAGAAATAGCTGCGAGAGATGTGATAGAAAAAGGTGCTGATGTTGTTATTTGATTGACGGGTCACGAGGGGGAGGAGTGTGGTGGAAATCGAAGATGTCGACGAAGCGAGCCGTGTGGCCAGTGGTGGCATGTAATCCGTTTGGGCGGAGGTTGGGGGCGGTGGAGGTTGGGGGCGGGGGGCGGGGGGTCTCCTGGATTTCTGTATCGGCGCTCGCAGAGATCAATGAATTTTTCATCAAGACGTCCTTGACAGGTTCTCGCCAAGCTCCTTGCCAGGGAAGCGGCCCCGAGAAAGGCCAAAATCTAATGGGGTGAAGAATCCGGGCAAAGGCCCGAAGAAGCCTCGCGTCCACACTGGCACAAACTCAATCAATAGTCGAACGGCTCTATCACTCAATCGGCCCTGGCGCCTGGCTACCCGCGCTCTCTCAGACTTTCAGGCCGTCTGCTGGAACTAAAGGCTACAGATTCTATTGTACTCAGGGCGGCCGACGAAAACACCGTTTTCTAATCATTCTGGATTTGAGCTTTTTTCTGGGAAATTCTTTCTCCTCTGTCTTTTATCTATCTATCCATCTCTCTTTTCCCTTTTTCCCCCGAGTCTCTATCCCTTTCGGTTTCTCTCCTTCTCCCTTTCAGCTTCTCTTTCTCTCTCTCTATCTCTCACTCTCTTTCTCTCTCTATCTCTCAAACCTCTCCCTTTACCTCCCTCAGACACTATCTTTCCCTCTCCCTATCAGACCTATCTCTCTCTATATCTCTCTGAGACTTCTTTCTCTTTCCACTCTTTCTCCCTCCACTCTCTCTCTCTTTCTCCCCCACTCTCTCTCTCCACTCTTTCTCCCCCACTCTCTCTCTCCACTCTTTCTCCCTCCACTCTCTCTCTCCCGGGCTGGTCAGCTTCTTGAGACGCCAGGACCAGTAGTTTGTCTTCTTAACACCCGGAGTGCCGCCTGGCTGGTTTCTCTTTTCATGTTATCTCTCTCGTTTTCTCTCTCTCTGTCTCTCTCTTCCTCTTTTGCTCGCTACTCTTTCAATCTTTTGGTTTCATTAACTGCTCTCTCAATGTTTTAGTTTCACTTTCTAATGAAATTGTATTTTCTCTATCTGACTTTAAGGTTTACATAACTATGGCTAATGTGATACCTCTCTCTCTTTCTCTCTCTCTCTCTCTCTCTTTCTCTCTCTCTCTCTCTCTCTCTCTCTGTCGCTCTCTCTTTTTGTGCCTACCTTGCATTCCATCTAAACCTCTTTCGCGTTTCGTTATTTTCTGTGAAGATCTATTTTTTTCTGTATCCACACTAATTGTCGTTCTAAATCAAAATTATCAGTTTTAGTTTTCTTTCTGCAAAAAAAAAATCCGAGTTGTTTGTTCCTTTCTTACTCTCTCTCTACCTCCTTCATTATGTTTATTTGTCATATCTATCTGTTCTCTTTTCTCTCTTTCTCTCTCTCTATGCATCTCTCTCTCTATCTCGCTCTCCCTCTTTCTTCATCTCTCTCTATCTCTCTCCGCATCTTCTCTTTCATATCTACAGTATACACGCGCCAAGTGAACTAGTTTTACAAGATACACTCTGAACATTAAAATCTGTATTTCCTTTGTTCTTTTTTTCCTTCTTTCCCTCCCTCTGTCTGTTTAGCATCGCCTGGCTCTCTCTCCTTCCCTGTCTCTATCTCTCTTTGTTATTTTTTTTTGTTTATCTAACCTCTATCTTTCTCTATCACATATTTTTTGACCCAATCTATATATGTTGCTGCCTGTACAGTTTCATTTCCTCTATCCATCTCTTTCTCTCACACACATTTTGTATCTCAATCTATTGATGTTGCTGTCTTTACAGTTTCATTTCTTCTAGCCATCTATTTCACTCTCACACCTTTTGTCACTCAATGTATTGATTTTGTTGTCTTTACAGTTTCATTTTCTTTATCCATCTCTTCCTTTCAGACGCCTTAGTTACCCATGTTTACTCCGAAATAGCCATAACTAATCTGGTAAATCTTACCAGAAGTATGATTTTCGTGCTTCACTTTTCTTAACAATTCTGGAGTAGTGTAGACTGAAGACTTGACTTTGACTTGGGAAAAACTTCTTACAAAATGAAAGTATGAGCTTCTTTCAGCTTTTAGTACGAACACGTTAATACTTGTTTTGGCGAATATTTCTCTTTACCTACTTTCACTTTATACAAGATTTTTTCTTTCTTCTCCGAACCTATTGCGCTTATTCTTTGCACCTCATCCATTGATTTAAGGGGCGCGGTGGCCATGGGGTAGAACATCGGCTTCCGACGTAAAAGGTTCGGTTCCGAGCCCGGCGATTTCGCTCCCTACTGGTTGGCTCGGTGTCAGTTTAATGTGACCAGCTGAGACAGGAGTCATGGTATCCCCACCCTGTCTCGTCTGTGGCGACACATTTAAATTGTCAGACGTCATTCTTTGGGCCCGTCCACAATATAGCCTATACAGTGCTAATGTTGGACGTTAAATCAACTCAACTCAACTCAGTTCCATTGCTTGTCTTACTGAACTCCGCATGTTGTTGTTTTTTTATATATGAAAATACAAAATACCTTTAGGCGGACAGAACTGTAGCACTTGTAAATATGAAAAAAAGGGAGTGCTTTTGAACAAAGCTCATACCATTACTAACTGGGTCACACGAGAAAAATGTAGTGAAAGAACAAACGTGTAGCACTGATTTCCTTTGAGAGACAGGGAGCAAGAAAGAAAAGAGAAAGATGGAGAGAAAACAGAGAGATAGAAAGATAGATCGATAGATATAAAGATAAAGAGATACATGGATAGATTGGTAGATAAATATGGTAGAATGATAGATAGAGCGAATATTAGGTAGATAGATAGATCGATAGTTAAAAGACAGTTTCACAATACAGTAGGACTGAAAGAAAAAGAAAGCTAGAGACAAAAGAGAGAGATAGAGAGAGAGAAAGAGAGCGATAGAGAGAGAGAGAGAGAGAGAGAGAGAGAGAGAGAGAGAGAGAGAGAGAGAATTCTTCATTTGTTCTCACACGAACTGTATTACATGCAATCCGCTTGTGAAAATTAAACAACAACAAAAATGAAACAAAAAAACAACAACAAGAAAAACAATACTTAACAATGCTTATTTCCGTTGCAATGAAGGCAGAGGAGAAATATTCTTTTAGTGTGCATTCCCCTGGCAATTAGCTTCGTTGTGATAAGCTACGGTGTCCGCAGGCAGAATAGGGATGACCTCTTTCTCTCAAAAATACGTAAACAAAATCACGTGCTAGTTGTATATTTTTTGTAAACAATCTGCTGATTGGGCTAGAGCATAGACCTATTTAATATAATTGTCTCTATGCATTAGGCGACTTACAAGCATCACGTGACTTTTGTTCAAAATAGGTCAGCCTCATCACGTGATAGTTATATATATTTTTGTAAACAATCTTCTGATTGGACTAGAGCATAAACCTATTTTTTTGTATATAATTATCTTTTGCATTAGCCGACTCACAAGCATCACGTGACTTTTGTGCAAAATAGGTCAGCCTCATTGTGATAAAATCCTGCCAAATAAGATAGATTGCAGTTTTGCTCATAGTCTAGGCAGACCAAGAGCTTTGATGTGAGTTTTCACATTATTCATTATTGACTTGGGTTTGTCTCGTTGGAGACTCGGTAAACTTTACATTTTTTTTACAAAACAATAAAGATATGTACTGTTAAATGTTTTAGTTTTTTTTTTTTTTTTTTTTTTTTTTGGGGGGGGGGGGGCAACCCTTCCCAGATTAAAAATAAAGAGTGTGGAAAATATTAGCTAACGTCATACTGTTTTACAAATGGCAACTTAAGTTAACCTTGACAGACTTGACAGTAAACATTTTAAGCTAACAACGCCAACACTGATTGGGACAAGTAATACTTAATTACATAGAATCATGTAACATTTCTGACAAAAGCTTTTAGATCAAAAGTACGTCATTTTACTACAATAATTAAAAAAACAAATCACGAATTACCAACAACCCCAATTTATCAACATGAAAGAAATGTTATGATTCTTTTAATCTCTAAAATGTCAAAGTTAACTTCAATTGTTATACTCAAACAAATAAAGAAAAAGCAAACCCTTGAAAAGGAGGGGTGGAGAGGAGCGGGATATTGAAAAGAATTATAGAAATTAGAGGTAATATCTAAGATTTTCGTATACAAAAGCTGCCGGCGCTACACATGAACAAAATGATATGACATAATTATCACATTGTGTTCTTGTTGTTTTTTTAAGTCTGGCAACTTGTGGCGAGAAAACAATTAGTTTCATAATTACCCCAAGGAACTTGGCAAACCCTCTCAGGACACGGTTGTTCTTTGTATTGTATGTCTCTTTTTTCTTTTTCTTTTTCCTTTAGAACTATCGAACAAAAAACAAGCGAAGATCATTTGGTCGTTAACAGAAATCTGATATCTTTTTGTATTGTTTTCTTCTTTCTTGCACTGTCGTAATTGTAACAAGGTAAATAAACGAGTGTTCGTTGTTTGTCAATAGAGGCGTAATTGTAAAAAAAGAAAAACGAGATGCTTTCTGTTGTTAACATATACACAGATTGTGAAATTGGCAAATGGAGATGTTTTTATGATGTGCTTTGTTGTATTGTTATTGTGAAAAAGAGAAGGAAGGTGTTATTTGTTTTTAGCAGTAACATGACTGTAAAACAGGACAGTCAACGTAAAATAAAAACCATAAATATTCATGTAAAGTGCACAGTAGATCGGCAAGCGCAGCAGAACTGGGTTAGAACGTCGGCTTCCACCGTAGCTGATGTGGTTCGAGCCCCTAGGTTTTCCTTACTGGTCAGTGCATGTCTCTTTGGTCGGGGTTAACAAATTTTCTGTCGCCCCGATTTGAGGTCATGTCGTCGTAGATGAAGTTTCTTTAAACCAAACAAAAAGACAGTTCCGCTATATCCAATCATAGACAACGCTTATACAATTGTTTTTCTTCTTTTTTATCTCGGTATTCTTTTTTTCATTTTATTTTTGTGTGTGTTTAACATTACTAATTCAGTTTGTTATTCTTTTTATATCTTTATACTCTTTTTTTCAATTTTTTTGTGATTTTCTGTTTTTTTTTTCTTGTTTTTTTTTAAAGCAATTTTTATTAGTTGCATCAAAATTACAAGAAAAAAAAATCAATAAAACCGAATTGCACAACGCAAAAATTATACTGAGAAGTGTCCAGTATAACCCCATCCTTTCGGACATTCATGTCTATCTGACTATCATTGAGAGCCCGTACCCCTTACAGCCCCTGGCCGGCCGGCCCGTGTTAACGGGAATTCCCAGTCATGTGACCCCCGTGGCCGCATCTTCCATCCATCAGAGCAGTAATGGCTAGACCTGGACGGTTTTACGACTGGAGATTCCCGCAGTTCCATCTCACCATCTCCGCCGGCGGCCAGGCAAGTTTCCTAGATCCTCGGGGCCCCAGGGCGGGACGGTTAGAGGTAGACTCTATGTGTGGGCCCCAGAGCGGGACGGTTAGAGGTAGACTCTATGTGTGGGCCCCCAGTCGGCATGACATAGCACACATAAACTTTGAACATTAGGATAACGATATACGCTACTCTATGTGGGCTTTGCGATATACATGACGATAAGGGATGACGTAAGCGTGACGCTTTAGACATGGGGTTTTGTGGTCACTCATTGGCTCCGTAGGTAAAGAAAAAAGTTTTGATTGGATATCGGTGAAGATTCCATTATTTAGCGTCTTCGTTTTCGGTATTGGTGCGACATCACAAGGCGTCTATTGTCGCCGTATAGGAATTTTCGTAAGACGTAGAATCTGACTTAGATAGGGCTTTAAAATACCTTGTTCTATGCTTAGACTTGGAGAGGGCTTTACTATACTTTGTTCTATGCTCAGACTAGGAGAGGGCTTTACTATACTTTGTTCTATGCTCAGACTAGGAGAGGGCTTTACTATACTTTGTTCTATACTCAGACTTGGAAAGGGCTTCGCTATACATGTACTTTGTTATAATTATACTAAGACTAGGACATGGCTTTACTATACTTTGTTCTATGCTCAGACTTGGAGAGGGCTTTACTATACTTTGTTCTATGCTCAGACTAGGAGAGGGCTTTACTATACTTTGTTCTATGCTCAGACTAGAAGAGGGCTTTACTATACTTTGTTCTATGCTCAGACTAGGAGAGGGCTTACTATACTTTGTTCTATGCTCAGACTAGGAGAGGGCTTTACTATACTTTGTTCTATGCTCAGACTAGGAGAGGGCTTTACTATACTTTGTTCTATGCTCAGACTAGGAGAGGGCTTCACTATACTTTGTTCTATGCTCAGACTAGGAGAGGGCTTTACTATACTTTGTTCTATGCTCAGACTAGGAGAGGGCTTTACTATACTTTGTTCTATGCTCAGACTAGGAGAGGGCTTTACTATACTTTGTTCTATGCTCAGACTAGGAGAGGGCTTCACTATACTTTGTTCTATGCTCAGACTAGGAGAGGGCTTTACTATACTTTGTTCTATGCTCAGACTTTGTGAGGGCTTTACTGTACTTTATTATTATGCTCATACTAGAAGAGGGCCTGAAAATTCGTTCTTCTATACTCAAAGTGGGAGAGGCTTTACTATACTTTGTTCTATGCTTAGATTTGATGAAGGCTTTTCTATACTTTGTCATATGCTAAAGGAATCTCGGAAATGCAGCTCCAAATAAAATGGCAAATTTGTTTCATGCTTGAAACCGTCACAGTAATTATCACTGATATGTTTTATTTAAGTTTGTGTAATTATGTCTATACTCACGTTGATCTATTCCGTTGATTTATTTCTCCAATATGTCAGTACTGATAGTGTAAATCGATTAATGAAATGTGCTGTCAGTTGCAACGAATCCTCTGCTGCTAATACCATTAAATCAACGAGGATTAAAAATATGATCAGTGCTTTGTCTTTTTATGTTTTTGTTTTGTTTTCACCGGACGTGGAAATAATATTTCTTTCATATGGTTATTGAAGACACATGTAAAATCTGCTTAAAATAGGAAAAAAATGTGCAACGTTTTGAAAACACTAATAAGCCAAGAACAAAAAGATTACGTGTCTTGGTTGGATATTACATCCATATAAGATTACAGCAACAAATAGTACTTTGCACAAATCTATATTTCATTGTACAACTAAAGCCAAAAGAAGGTTCTTTCTTTAAAATGCCGCAATAAAAATAATTTTTCTGCTTATGTATTTCACGTGTGCATGTGTAATGATATAGCGATTGCTGCTTGACTAAATCTCTTGTTTACGTTATCAAAGGAACAAAAGAATTAGATGAGAAATACATCTTCACATAATTATATTATTAATAAAAGACCGAGTGTGTGTGTGTGTGTGAGAGAGAGAGAGTGTGTGTGTGTTTGTGTTAGAGAGATACCTGGAGGCAGAGATACATAGAGAGATACATAGAGATAGACATAGAGAGAGAGGAATAGAGAGACAGATGGATAGACAGAGATGCAGGAAGACATAGAGAGAGACATAGAGATACAAAGAGGGACAAAAGGAGAGAGAAGTTTAGACATAGAGACATAGAGAGAGACATAGCTATATATAGATGGACACACAAACAGAGATAGACAAATAGACATATAGACAGATAGATTAATAGACATACATTTTATACTATAGGTCAAGAAAACAACAACAACAACATTCTCAAAATGGCCAAATTGGATATATCTCACTTTGCCGCGAAACTGTTAACATACACACATACAAACACACAAACAGACAAACAAACATACCTAAAGACAGGCATACAGAGATAAAAGAGCGTGTATAGACTTAGACACCCGGACATTCGACAAACTATAAAAAAATGATGGGGAGAAAACCTAGTTTGGGGGGAGCGTAAAAGCTACAAACATACATACAGACAGACGACGTACCTAAAGACAGGCATACAGAGATAAAAGAGCGTGTATAGACTTAGACACCCGGACATTCGACAAACTATAAAAAAATGATGGGGAGAAAACCTAGTTTGGGGGGAGCGTAAAAGCTACAAACACACAAACAGACAGACAAACATACCTAAAGACAGGCATACAGAGATAAAAGAGCGTGTATAGACTTAGACACCCGGACATTCGACAAACTATAAAAAAATGATGGGGAGAAAACCTAGTTTGGGGGGGAGCGTAAAAGCTGGCGCGGATTGATCACGTCACGTTTGTCTGTTTGCACACCAACTCTATGTCCACCCTGACCCTAAAAGCTGAACACCCGTGGAAATTGGTTTAGCCATTCTGATGGCATACCCCGCGCACTAACAAGTCTGATCTCGTTGGTATATGCACTCCGGGTCGATATAGCCCGACTCGGTTCTAAGTGCCAAAAAAATAATAATAATAAAAATCAGATTTGGCTAAATAAATAGTTCTAAAAAACAACAAATAAAAAACAAACACGACAAAAATCACAAGGAAAAAAATAAGGCAGAAAAACGGGTAGAAAAGTTATTTTACATTATCATGTTCTTATTTCTACACGTATAAGATAATGATTATACTGGTGTAAACATCGTCCCATGATGTTAATAAGAATGTTTTAAAAACATAGTTTTTAGATTATCATTATTTGCCACATTCGTTGGAACACATCAATAATCGCAGAGTGTGACATTATTTTTACAAGTTGCTATGCCTTTGATCTCTGATTAAATAGTATCATGTAACAGGACGATAACAGAATAGCAATCTGTCAATTAGAGAAAAAGCATGAAATACAATAGTTTTGGCGTCATCACTTTTTTCCCAAAATTAATGCAGCAGCAGTATTGTTTGTATTTTGCAATCGAGAGAATGGTTATAATGCCTTCCAAAAAGATAAACAATGTTGAAATTTTGAGTTTTGACTGAATGGATTTTCATAGCACTCAGTAAGCCCACTTTTCTGTCAGTTCAAATGAATTCTATAAAGCGACAAACCTTTACTATCGAACTGGAAAACTCTTGGGTTTTTATGTTGGCCTTTTATTGTCAGATGATTTCATGCTTCGCGCTTTTTTAGGATTTAACTAAAATTTATTCATATGGACTAAAGATTGCCCTACGGTATTTTTTAAAGAGATTTGAAGTCCAATAAACACTACTTGCCGAAAAAACAAAACACATTTGTAGTTATGAAACAAATCAAAATAGTGTGTTTAATGAGTAATCGTAGAGGCTATAATATAACGTTAAAATATGTTGTTGTTTTTTAATAAATAAATAAAAAATGAAAAGCGCAATACAGAAATTATTTCAGTTTTCAAATAAGTAGTTGATTGTTTCCACTTTTCTAAGAAATAAACAGTATTCACAAGTATCATGACAATCAATGTTATAGACGGTAGGTCAATAATAATTTATCTCTAATCTGTACCAAAGTGAATTTCTTGTTAACAGTAGATCTACGCATTGATAATAGAGTGTTCATTTGATAACCTTTTAAATAACCACGAGAACCAAAGTGAATGATGTAACCATACGTCTGGAAAGTTGCAGATCCTTAAAAAGCTCTAGATCTACTTCCCATTAGTTATACTTATAAACTGCAAAAAGTATGTGGGCGGACTGTTACGCATAAAATGGCCAAATTGGATATATCTCACTTTGCCGCGAAACTGTTAACATACACACATACAAACACACAAACAGACAAACAAACATCCCTAAAGACAGGCATACAGAGATAAAAGAGCGTGTATAGACTTAGACACCCGGACATTCGACAAACTATAAAAAAATGATGGTTTTACACGTTGTTATGCCGTTTAATTCTGAAAAAGAGCCATATGTAACGGGGCGATTTCACAATAGAAATCCGTCTAATAAAGAGAAAGCGTGAAAAACATTTGGCCTTATCACTTTTTTCCGAAAAGCAGCAGCAATAGTGTTTGTATTTTGCGACCAGGAGAATGGTGGTAACGCCCTTTAAAATAGATAAACAATGTTGAAGTGTTGAGTTTTGACTGGAGAGATCTTCATCGCACTAATACAATTTTAAGGTGAATGGAAATGGATTCTATAAAGCGACAAACCTTTACTATGGAACTGGAAAAATCTTAAACTGATGTTGGCATTTCAATGTCAGATGATTTCCTACTTTGTGCGTTCCAGGATCTAGCGGAAAACTACTTATGTGGACTAAAATTCGCCCTATGGATTTTTTTTTGAGAGATTTGAAGTCCAATAAACAGTACTTGCAGATGAAACAAAACACATTTGTAGGTATGATAGGAAAAAATAGTGTGTTTAATGAGTTATTGTAGATGTTATAACATAACATTAAAATAATTTGTTGTTTTTAAATTAATAAAAAAATAAAAGGATAATACAGAAATAGTTTCAGTTTTTTTTAGATGGGAAATTGGTTGTTAACACTCCTAAAAGAATTAGACAGTATTAACAAGTATCATGACAATCAGTTTTATAGACGGTATGTACATTTTATCACTAGCCTGTACCAATAATTATGTAAAAGTAGATATTCACAATAATATTAGAGTGCTCATTTATACTTTCTTTCAAATACCCATGAGAGCCGAAGTGAACACTATAACCTTAAGACTGGAAAGTTGTAGATCCGTAAAAGCTCTATACCTAGTTCCCATTAGTTATATAAACTGCAAAAAGTATGTGGGCGGGCTGTTAAGCAAACAAGCACATCGGAATAGACAACCGAAATAGTCGAACATTCTTTTTGTTTCTCTTCCCATTCATATAATCACTATTTTTTGTTCTTCTTGCGTAAGCTTTGTTGGTCATATAGTCGTTCCTGTTTGTTGCACGTACCCTTGTCTGAGGAGGTAGGTGTTGGTCTGGGTTTCCCCACAGCTTTTGTATCATTGTTTTTGGATCTGAAGTTCATCTCGCTCAATCTTGTTGATTGGACATTTTTGCAAAAAGTGATGCACAGTTTTCTGTGCGATGCTGCTATCGCACCTCTCGCACAGAGAGAGCAGCTAGTTATGTATTTGTGAAAAAAGGGAGGGGGGGCGAACTGGTGTAGGTGGTAAAGCGTTGGCCTTCCTAACGAAGATATTTGGTTCAAAACCTAGAATTAGCCGAAAACATAATTTCCCTATTTCGTCCACTACTGATTGGGTCACCGAATAGGACCCTCCAGGGAACGTAGGAGACGTTAAACCCAGTAACAGGGAGATAATTCTCTAACTCGTTCTATAGAGAACAACTAGTTAGGTCAGTGTCAGTATAATGTCCCCATCTGATCCAAGGGTTGTTGTATCTCCGCACCGACAGTCTCACTATGAGCCAACACATTAAAATTGTCAAACATTAGTTTTGTGACACATCTACAAAATAGTCTTTATAGAGCTGACGTTGGACGCTAAGTAAACAACCAATCCAGGTCTGATCAAGTTCATATACTCTCTTTCTAGTTTCGGACACTCAATGAGAGTTCTATTCCTCTACCTTGTGGTCTTGGCTGTTGTCTTGTCAATTGCATTACACTGTCATGACGTTGGACACAAGGCAACAAATAAACAAGTACTTGTGTTCTGACAAAAATAGCTTGAAAAACACAACAACAACAAAAAGCGTTGTGAAAAGTGTCATTGTAATCATGTAATTATATTATTAGTGTTCCAGACAGCGCAGTCGATAGTTCTCCGAACTTTAAAAAACGGGGTTCGAGCTTCGATGCTCACCTCCAATCATCTTGAATGTATAGAGCTATTCGGAGAAAACAAAAACAAGTGGGTTTGGGGATAAAACCTAGCAATGATTACAAAAAGAAGATTTTTGTTTGTGAACAAGAAAACAAATTTATGTAAGTCAAGTATTACTTCTGTGCAACAACATCGCAAACATGACATGTTAACAAGTATCTAAAGCAAAGAAAATTGACTTGGTATAAAATCAGGAAAACCACTAAATGTAATAACATGATTATACACAGAAACTCAGTGAAAATACAGTCGTTGAATGAGTGAAATAATTCAATGGTTATATCCTAAGGTCGTGAACCCACCAAATGTCTTAGAGACGTGAAAATTAAATGAAAACTGGTATCTGAATCAAATCATAATCGAATCAAGGGCGTATTTACTCCCTAGTGGAATCACTCTGGAACCATTTTCATTTCAGTACTCACGGTTTTTCTGCCCTTGCCATCCAGTGCATTTCAAACTGATGTGCAATTTCATCGCTCAGTCTGAAGCTTGGTATTACTGGGTGTAAAGGTATATTAAAAAAACGATGTTTGTGGGAAAACGGGGATATTTATTTTGACTCTGGGGTCGAGAAAATGTTTATAGAACTTCCCTTTATATCAATAAATGAATTATACTTTTGTGGTTCGACTGTATTTTTTTAATAAATTATTTATTTTCAAGGGCATTTCTGTAGAAGCATAGAATAAAGAAACGAAACACCAGAGAAATATTAATCAAGATATTCAGAAATGTGTACACTACTACATAAAAATATATTATATTTCCGACTGTTTAGACTAAGAATTTATATTTTTTTTAAAGATATTTTACTTAACTTTTTCTAGACATAAAAAAATTCACTGAATCAGCGAACTGCCCCTGTTTTTTAAAAAATATTTTGGGAAGAAAAGAAAAAATAAACTTTTTTTTCTTTTTTTCTTTTTTTTAAGTTCTTCTGTCCCGTCTGGCAGCCAAATTTATGTTGACTCAAAACCTATAGTCGCTTCGCATGAAATTGGCTTGATTGATTTTCTGAGTAATCTTGTCTCATGGCTGAAGATCATACACCTCAGACTAATAGGTCTGATAAAGTCTGTTGACCAACGCATCAGTCATGTCTGTAATATTTGCTATCAGTTACAGCATTTGATCTCTTCAGGAGTCAAGGGGATAGTATAAGGACATAAAGGTTGAAAGAAATATTTTTCTATTTGGGAATATTACTAAAAAAAAAATTTTGTTTTGGGTAGGAATCTTACAAAATGTTCCATCACTTCCCAGCTCTTCTTTGTAGGCACTAAATGTTTATGTCTGTCTGTTTGCTTGTATGTATGTCTATATCTTTGTCTCTTGATGTGTGTATTTTCGTATATCAATACATTTATCTACGTTTTCGTCTGTCTGCCTGACCGTATGAATGTCTCTGCCTGTTCGACTGTCTGGCTATATGTCTGTCTTTATCTATCTGTCTGTTTGTCTTTATCTTTCGCTCTCTCTCTCTCTCTCTCTCTCTCTCTCTCTCTCTCTCTCTCTCTCTCTCTCTCTCTCTCTCTCTCGCTCTCTCTCTGTCTCTTTTATTCAATGTTCCTTATTCTTCCCTTTTAACAATAAAAAAGAAAAAAAAAAGATAAGTGTCACAATCCACCATGGAATAAAAGATAATTAAACCTAAATTCTAACTGACTGAAAATTATTGACTTTTATCAACTTCTGTTCAAATTAAAATCAATGCATTAAATTAAATAATCTAACTTAAAATAATAATTTTCCAATATATCGCCTTCACATTGGTACAATACCAATCCCTGCAAATGTTTCAATTATACTTGGATATAACATATAAATACATAGTAAATTTAAAACTTTTAACTTGTTTTTTTTTTTAATTCTAAGTTATTTTAAATTTGATGACTGGAATATGCAAAGCTAAAAATAAATCATAATAACAATAGAATTGGTTAAAAGCATAATGCAAACCCTTGGTTGCTATAATATTATGTAGAGAGTGATATACGTACAATCATGATAAAACTACATTCAGCAAACACACAGAATCGTATATTTCTATCTGAAACTATGGCTGAATAATAATAGTGCGTTTGGTTAAAGGGAGATTTGTTTAAATATATCTATAGCCAGGGAGATAGTTTTTACTTTTCTTTCAAAGCAATATTGCCAAACTTAATATGGATGTATCACTATTAGAATGTTCATATTTATTATTATTATCAGAAATAGCAGATCATCATCATCATCATCATCATCATCATCATCATCATCATCATCATCATCATCATCATCATCATCATCATCATCATCATCATCATCATATCATCATCATCATCATCATCATCATCATGATAATCGCGGAAATTGATTGGTTCATTGAAAGCCAACGGCGGCGGCTGATTGAATGGTTACATTGCTAAATCTTTTTTGGGCGGGTGGGATTCTATGATAGTGAGAAGCACTGGTTTTTAGGTTACAGCTTTTTTATTTTATTTTTTTTCAACTTCTTCAACTTAAATTTTTGTTACCGTTAGATTTATATAGATTGACATCCAATTAGACTACATAACATTATTGGGAGGAGGTAATGTTGTTTTTTTT